>JAAGKR010006028.1:0-15328 GCA_011419295.1 Clarias macrocephalus
AACAAAATGGCACACCCAAATTGAAGCCTTCTTCATGCCAGCCCATTCAGCTCATGACACGGTGAAACTTGTGGCCTTCCATAATACTCTTTCTGTGTACCTCTCTCTCTATCCATCTTCCTATCTCTTCCATCCATTTATACATTACTTTTATTTCTCTTTTTTTTGTCGCTCTTCCCTCTTTTCACCATTTAAACCTCTTCTTCTCTTCTTCTCTCCATCCTGTCTTTTCCTTTCTTCCTGCTTTCTCTCTCTATTTTTCTTGGCAATTCATCTTTATGTCTTATGGCTCTTTTTACTTCTTTTCTTATTTCTCTTCCACTACAGTCATTTAAATAGTGGCCTACTAACTTGTGTGTTTTTTCTTTCTCCTCTTTTCTTTCAGACACATTCTAGAGCAGCTGTGTTGGCTCGAAATTCAGTCACCTTTAGCAAAATGGCTTGACTCTCCTGGGAGTCGGGAGTGAAGAAAAAGAAATCCTCCCGAGATGAGTTGTGCACAAATCACAGAAACCTCGAGTCAGTCACACATGAGAACGCTCAGTTGATTTCACATCTCCTTTACTATTATGCTGATAGACTCAGATTTATTACATGTCACTGAGCCGGTAGCTCTTTACCACTGCTGTCATAAACATCGTGCTCACAGCTAAATTGTTTGGGGTCTTTAGTAATCCAGATCCCAGGCACTAAAATCCTCTGATTTTAAACTGATTTGTTTTTCTATATACAGCACTGTGCAAAAGTCTTGAACAACCCATCATTTCATCATATTACATTAAGTTATGTAGATTAAATTATATAAATGAGAACTTTTGTTTTCTGCAAAGAGCCTAAAGAAAATTAAAAAATTGGTTGTTTACGGTATGTAACAACCTCAGTAGCAACCTCATTTCCCCTCTCGTCTGTTTCAACCACTCAGCATTCAGCATCACTCACTCACTCATTCATTTTGTATACCGCTTATCCTGTAGAGGGTCTACGGGCAATTATGGAAACACCAATTAGCCTAATCTGCATGTGTTTGGATTGTGGGAGTAAACTGGAGTAACTGGAAAAAACCCAGCAAGCATGGGGAGAACATGCAAGTGCCACACACACACACAGACCTAAGGCAGGGTTCAATCCCTCAAGCCTAGAGATGCAAAAGTGTGCTAACCACCACAGCCATGCCTTAAGTTACCCTGCCACACCACCACTCCTGTCTCACCTACCCACACTCCCACTACGTTCACAAACAACTTGGACATAATTGTCATATTCAGAGAATTCAGTATAAATACTAAATCCAATTCCTCAAACCATCAGTCCGTGCTGAAAAGCAATGTGTGTGTCTTACGCCAACTAGTACGATGCAATGACAACATAGTAAGTATGTGATAAACATCTGGTAAGAGCATGGTGCAATCTGATTGGACAACTCGGTTCAAACTCATTAAACCTGGTGAACCAACCCTCCAGTAAATTATGCCTATGCTGGAAAATTATACCTCAAGATGAAATAAAAAAAATTTGTAAAAAAAAAAAAAAACCATCTAACTTGCATATAGATGAAGATTTCTTCACATGTACTTGTGTTTTGCCTTCTGGCACGTCTCACAATGGGCTTGAAATTTACCCGATAAGCTCAATTACATGTGTAAAAGCAACAGAAGTAATTATAGATTATGGCAGTCGAGTCTCAAGAGATTGGAAGCCGATCCCACATAATAAAGGACTTCTACAGTGATGCCATAGAAACACCATTTATTGGTTCCTTAAAGTCTATTGATTATGCTTTAACCATTTCACATTAGACCAAAGGGGTGAAGATATGCTAATTAATGTACTGATCAATTTATACTAACAATAATTATATTAAAACTATCTGTATATGTCCTAATAGTCATCATATGTCCTTTAAAAATGAAAATAAAAAATGTTTTAAGCCAATGTGGCTGATTTCTTCTTCTAAATGCATCAATATTACATTTTGTCTGTGAATGCGAAGCCATGGTCACTTTACATGGCTGTAAAATAAAAACATGGCTGTGTTAATTCTGTAGCTCTCTGAACATCTTCAGACTTGTATGAATGCTCTGAACAACAGGCTTAAATACATCACTGCGTAAGCTAAGATAATGATTAGGATGCATGTTATATGGACAGGGCTAGATATGGAAGTTATCAGGCATGAAATGATGATGGATTGTATTATTTGTTGCCAATTATAGGACAGTGTGTTTTTTGTAATGATGTAATTCATGTAGGAATTCCTATATGTACGGTGCGATTTTCACCAGTGCCTAGTAGACTTCCGAGTAAAAGCACAGTTTGTGAGGTGCAGTAAATAGGAATGGCTACACAGCCACTTGTGATTCTGTGATCTGCAGAATTCATTAAGCCAATCACTGACAGGGTGAATTTCCTCATAAGGATTCAAAGAAATAGTCTAAAATTGCTTTATTCCTTTTAAACCGTGGCAGTACGCCAACACTAACTGTCTTTATTTATTGAAAGACACCATATTAAACATTCTGCTTATACTGTGACTCTCTCATGAGGAAAACATCCTGACCAATATATTAGAACTAGCCTTGTCTTGTCTTGGTGTTAGATACAAGGTGTTTAAAGTGCGATCCTTGCTGGCTAACATGGAATAAAATTTGAGGAGAAATGAACATATCATGTTAGTATTGAATAGAATTGATATATGAAGTCATAAAATAAAAATGTTAGTTATCAGATGGGTTTACACCATATTTCCACTTTATGTCATTTTAGCTATCCATAATAGTGAAATAAGATACATAGGAAAATTAAGCATCTCTCATCTGTCATCATTTATAGCTTTGTTCCTATCTTATGAAAAATTCAATCAAACTATGGGCTGTATATATATATATATATATATCTGCTTGTTGCCTGTCCTTAGCAGTGGTTTCCTAGCAGATATTCTACCATGAAGGCCTGATTCACACAGTCTCCTCTTAACAGTTGTTCTAGAGACGTGTCTGCTGCTAGAACTCTGTGTGGCATTGACCTGCTCTCTGATCTGAGCTGCTGTTAACCTGCGATTTCTGAGGCTGGTGACTGGGATGAACTTATCCTCCGCAGCAGAGGCGACTCTTGGTCTTCCTTTCCTGGGCCGGTCCGCATGTGAGCCAGTTTCTTTGTAGCGCTTGATGGTTTTTGTGACTGCACTTGGGGACACTTTCAAAGTTTTCCCAATTTTTTCAGACTGACAGACCTTCATTTCTTAAAGTAATGATGCCACTCGATTTTCTTCACTTAGCTGCTTTTTTCTTGCCATAATACAAATTCAAACTCTTTGAATGAGAAGGTGTGTCCAAACTTTTGGTCTGTACTGTATATATATAATTTAGCAGATAATCTGCTCATCCCAGAAAGAAAAAAATAAACACTATTTTGTTTTTGGTTGGCTAAGTGGAAAAAATATGGCTTCCCTTTTGATTAAAGGAAAAAAATTAAAAGAAAGAAAGAAATGCCCTCTAGGGTTCACTTACAGTGGAGCAAACGTGAGGAAGTGTCCTCATGGCTGCCCCTTAAATAAAAAGGAACAGGAATAGAGGAGCCCTACAGGGCTGCAATGCATCATGATGATGTGCCCACTAGGGTGCCTTTATAGTGGACATAATGTAGTGCCCTACTTCAGCTATGTTTAAGAAACCTTATAAAGTGCCCTAGTGGGTGTCTAATGCAGTGCCCCCCTGGTTGGCTTATTTATTTATTATTATTATTATTATTATTATTATTATTATTATTATTATTATTATTATCTCCTCTGAGACCTGTCTCCATCTAGCGGTCCCGTGTGACGGCTTTACCTCCGTGTAAATATCCGCAAACCCACCGCGCTGCGCTTTTGGCTCAGGTTGCGCATTCTCGCGCCGCATCCTCTCCTTGTCACTTCCCCCTTTTCCTTACGCGGTTTAAATTTCAGTTTGGGAAAAGAACAGGGACGAATTCGAGCACTAGGGCTTCCTCTAAACAGGTCTCTCCTTTTTTTTTTGTCTGTTTCTTCCCCTTTTGAGTGGCACTGCGTGTTTAAAATTAACGCGCGCGCGCCGCGCAGTTCCTCGAGCTCTCCATTCTTCCCGCAGGAGGAAGCCGGTGCGTGGGGCACGTGACTCTCCCGCAGCCACAGAGCAGCTCGCGCTCCCGCCGCATGCGTGCATCTCTTCAGCTTCAGTTCGATCATTTGTTGCTGCTCAGCCCTGTCCTGGTTTCTTTTCTTTCTTTTTCTTTCTCTCCCCCCCCCCCCCCTCCTATTCTTTTCTCGGCGCGTTTGCTGTTTTTTTTTTCCATTACGGATTATTATCTTATCCATCGCTGTGAGAGTGAAATGCAGTGGTGACAGATGCGGAGTAGCAGGTTGCATTATTTTTTCTCTCTCCACGCTTACACCCCGAGCAGACTTTCATCAGAGTGGTCTCCTGCGTATGGACCACTGGCACACTGCGTCTTGGCACCACGGAGTGCACCACTAACAGCATGCATGCGCTTGGCTGAGTGCATCTGAACCGAGACTGTGTGAGTGCCGGACTTGTTGCTGTGGAGCGCGGAACATTATTTGGGATACTTTTCTGCATTTTTTTTTTTTTTTTTGGTTGTGTGCTCGTTCCTTTTTTTTTGTAGTTCCAGGAAGTCAGTCAAGGAGTACCACAGTTCGTGTCAAGTGCATGCACTTTTTGCACAAGCGTCTTTGTACGAAGGTAAGACTATTTTTCAGATAAAGTGCAAACCTGCGCCCTGCTCAGTGAAAAGTGAATTCGGTTTACGCACACACATACTGTACACGCAACTCTCTTTTCAAACTGACCGACCGATCTCTCCTTCATATCATTTGCTTATAGATGTGTATATTTTGCGTCTTTATCCACAGATGTCTGTAGAGGATCTCTGAGTAGGAAACGGAGCGTCGAATCAACCCGAGTTGGACTAGCTTGCGAGGTCAGCATGGCGGCCGGAGTTGCAGCCTGGTTACCCTTCGCGCGCGCCGCGGCTATAGGATGGATGCCGGTGGCGAGCGCGCCCATGCCCGCTCCACCGCGGGACAGGAGGCGCGCACAGGACAGCCTGATCATCCTAAATGTGAGCGGCACCAAGTTTCAGACCTGGCGGAACACCTTGGAGCGTTACCCGGACACACTGTTGGGCAGCACGGAGCGCGACTTCTTTTACCACGAGGAGACCAACGAGTACTTCTTCGACCGCGACCCGGACATCTTCCGGCACATTTTGAATTTTTACCGCACCGGGAAGCTGCACTACCCGCGCCACGAGTGCATCTCCGCGTACGACGAGGAGTTAGCTTTCTTCGGGATCATCCCCGAGATCATCGGAGACTGCTGCTATGAAGAGTACAAAGACCGACGGAGAGAGAACGCCGAGCGGATCCAAGACGACGAGGACAGTGAAAACAACAACGACGTCGCGCAGCTGGACATGACGCTCCGCGAGTCCATGTGGCGCGCCTTCGAGAACCCGCACACGAGCACCATGGCCTTGGTGTTCTACTACGTGACGGGTTTCTTCATCGCCGTGTCGGTCATGGCCAACGTGGTGGAAACGGTCCCATGCGGCACGACCCTGAACCGCGCGCGGGAGTTATCCTGCGGTGAGCGTTACGCGCTCGCCTTCTTCTGCCTGGACACGGCCTGCGTCATGATCTTCACCGTCGAGTACCTGTTGCGCCTGATCGCTGCGCCCAGCAGGTACAAGTTTGTCAAGAGCGTCATGAGCATCATAGACGTGGTGGCCATCATGCCTTACTACATCGGCCTGGTCATGACGGACAACGAGGACGTGAGCGGCGCCTTCGTCACCCTCAGGGTCTTTCGCGTGTTTCGGATTTTCAAGTTCTCCCGCCACTCGGCCGGCCTGCGCATTTTGGGCTACACACTGAAGAGTTGCGCCTCCGAGTTGGGATTCCTTCTCTTCTCTCTCACCATGGCCATCATCATCTTCGCCACCGTCATGTTCTACGCAGAGAAAGGCTCCAACGCGAGCAAGTTCACCAGCATCCCAGCGGCCTTCTGGTACACCATCGTCACCATGACCACTCTGGGGTAAGTGGATGCGTTGACAAAGCGAGTGTGTATGTGTTACATATGTGTGTGTGTAAGTGTGTGTGTGTGTGTGTGCATTCGGATTAACCTGGATTTGGCGAGTTATACAGTACGTGACATGAAAGAAGCACGCTGTCTGGAAAAGCAGCATGACCTCCAAATGATCCGGACTCTTGGGAAATAAGTTGCAGTAATCAGACTGGTTGAAAGTGATATCACAGCAGCCGCACTACACTATATGAGGGTTCGAGGAGAATCAATAGTATGGTAGGAATCAAAACTCTCTCTCTCACACACACACAGACACACGCGCACGCACACAGGCGCGCGCGCTCGCGCACTTCAGTTGCCTCTCGGGCACAGCACAGGCGAACGCGCAAACAGCAAACGGAGACGCGCACATTTTAGCACATTTTGCAACACACAGCTAAGGGGCAGGTGTAACTGGGCGTGGGGCTACTTCAGGAATAAACGCGCGTGGATGTGTTTTGGTGCCCTGCGCGCCCGCGCGCTCTCCGTGGTGCTGACGCGGCTGCCGCACTACTAGTACGTAGTAGTTCGGAAAACGCTTTACCGCGCGGTGCCCCGGAGGCTTTACTAGCAACTCACAAACCGGGAGTCTAGCACACGCCCACGCAGGCGTTGGAGTCACCCTCCGGGCCAATCATCGAACCGCGCGCTCCGACACACAGGCGGCGCTTTGATCCGCGCGCTTTGCAAGCGCAGTGCGGCTGCTGTCATAACACGAGCTGCAAGCAACAGCGCGCCCGGTCCAAGATGACAGACTACACATCGTGGGTCAGCGGGCTGTAATTCACATTTAAAGCCGTAACATGTTAAGTTCATTGTGATGTGCGTTGATGCAGCTGACAGGTTATTTGTTTTATTTTTATTTTTTTCAGTCTGACGTCTTGCCACAGTCACAAATGTGCTTAGTTTCTGCTTTCAAAATGTTTTTTTTTTTAAATAAATTGTGTTAGAAAGTATCAGTAGGCATTGCCATCTCTTAAACTCTTTAGGATCTCTGGTTCAATCCTGAGCTCAGGCTACTGACTAGATCAGTTTCACCTTCAGGTGGGTTTCCTCAAGGATCTTTTGGTTTCCTTTGTCTTCCCCAAAACATCCCAGTTGTGCATATCCCCTAAATATAAAGGTGTGTGTGTATGCGTGAGTGTACTGTATGCTTGGTGGCCATCATAGCCTGGCATTCGATTCAGCATGTTTTCAACTTTCATCTCATGATCGGTGTTCCAGACATTGGCACTAGGTTCTTCACAATCCTGACCAGAATAAAGCAGAATAAAGAACTTAGTAAAGATGAATACAGGTAGAGTTTTTTTTTTGTACACTAAATATGACACTTACATAAGACATTGTTATCACATAATTTATTGTCTGTTCCACTTCACACCACATGCAATCTACAGTATAAGTAAAACAACTTCTTCTTCTTTGTCTTTCGGCGGTTCCATTTCAGGGGTCGCCACAGTGAATCATTTGCCTCCATCCAACCCTGTCCTCTGCATCCTCTTCTCTCACGCCAACTAAATTCACGTCCTCTCTCACTACATCCATAAATCTCCTCAAGTCCTCCTGCCTGGCAGTTCCAAGCTCAGCAACCTTCTACCGATATATTCAAAATATCTCCTCTGAACATGTCCAAACCACCACAGTCTGTCCTCCAAAACATCTAACATGGGATGTCCCTCTGATGTTTTCATTCTTGAGGTGAAACTGCTGCTTCAGTTTCAGATCATGCATATACTGTATATGGGGCGCACATGTTGCAGTAACTAAAAGCATACAGTAGGGTGACAGCAGTTAGTTCATCTAACCACAGTGCTACATGCTACAGTGGGCCACTACCGACACACAGCATGTGAAGGATGAGTCTTATTACTGTACAAGCACTCTCTTCTTAAGCTACGAACTGCACATCGTTACATTACTACAAAATAGTTCATACCGTATTGTAAGGACACAGCAGCATCAATGTGCATGGTGGAGTTTAAAGCACGAATCAGACACTGAAAGATGGGCGGATAAAATCTAATATCCATTTATAGCCCCAAAATAAAATACACTTTCATCCCTAATGTTATTTTAGTGCATATGAATTGCACAGCAAATACTTCTATGAGCAAAAAAAGCTCAACCTTGCCATTTGTACTTTGATTGAATGATGTGTGCTTAGTCCATGTACTGTACTGTACTAATTCTTCAGGAAAAAACAAAGGATGATCAATTAAACAGCTCACCTTGTTCAAGGTGCCATACCTCAACGTGGGCTCTGGGGCTCATGATGTTGTGCTAGCTGTTCCCAGGAAACATGGTGAATGAAAACTGATCTTTTTCTCTAAAGTAATGGATTATATTGAAATCCTGGTACTGATATCTCTAGTTTGATGGGAAACAACATCGGTTTTGTACGTATAGCTGATTAGAGGTCTTCTGATATGGATACATTTCAAATAATGATCAAATGTTTAAGTGAAAAAGAAGTGAAAACGGTTGGGGGAACACCAAACCTGTGACACTGAGCAAAGAGGATCGCCACATTTCATTGTGAACAGAGAAAGCGTTTCCTGCCTGTCGGATTGGATAATATCAGTAAAGGAAAAGCAATTATAGTCCCACACTCAGCAGTGAGTTAATGGCAGGAGCCTTTGTGTGTGTGTGTGTGTGTGTGTGTGTGGGGTGTGTGTATGTGTGTGGGTCTTCTTCACTCGGGAGGGGGAAGTGACTCACAAGGGCTGGCTGCTAATGAACTGTGTCTACCAAACAGCCACACAGCTGCAAGACCTCAGTGCTGCAACCCCTCCTTTCATCTGCCTTCCACCCGGCCTGATCACAATGCGCCATTACTTCCTTCAGACCCCCTTTCCTTTAGTTCCACAGTGCATGTTGTAGAGACTGAGAAAGGAAGAGAAAGCAGACAGTGCATTAAGCCATTGAACAACTAAATCAGGGTTTCAAACTTTTTTGCTGCAGCCAGGAACGCCTTTAACTGTAAAATAAAATATCACTTCAAAAGAGCTTTGTAAGAACAGAATTGAAGTATTGAAATATTGCAAAAGCTAAAGCTCCACAAGGCCAAAAAAAACAAACATTTTTTTTATGTATGTAAATTTGTCTAATAATTCGTCTATTAATTAGAGATGCGGAGAATTTTCCCCCAAAAATGCACATCCATGCCTAGATTCGCTGTCAGTAGGATTCATAATCAGAAGCCAAATGTAAAATACCATCAATAAGGTGGATTATTTACTAAATTATCTATTTTTCATCACAGCATTCAATCAAAGAACAAATGACACAAAAGGAAGAAAAATATAATTTTTATGATAATAATTAGTAGTAGTAGTAGTAAGATATTATATTAATGATTAAGATCTTAATATATAATGCATATAATATAATGCACAGATTGCTCAAACCCATTTTTTTTACTATCGAGTTATTTATAGATAAGTTAGGTTTTAGCTATTGATGGAACACTCATCGATTACAATCGATCATCAGTTGATCTCTTGAGCTTCTCATGTGATCAATTATGAAAAATGGCAGTCAATGTTAATCGTTAAAAAGTCCTAAAACACGCCATGTTGCATTTGTTCCGGTGTAACTGGGCAACTGCTGTGTAGCCGAAACATATAAAGTCAGAGAACCATGCTTTTGTGTGCAATGCTAATAACGCCACAGTGTTGTCGTGTAAAACGATGCATCTTAAGGTGACTAGTTATACAATTTTCCTGAAAAAAAAAAAGGCCAATTCTGGATGTGGGTGTACTTCGGTTTTAGAAAAAATGATACAAGTACACCAGGAATGAAGGAAAATCCTGACATGAAAAGTGTGATATGCAAAATCTGTCACTAGGAGTATGCGTACAATTGTAATCACTAGTTGGCCTAAAGTGACAGTTTACGTCAGCTTTGACAACAGTGTCATGTTTGTAACATGAATATATTCAGTACCTTTAGATATTTACATTTAGGCATTTGGCAGACGCTCTTATCCAGAGTGACTTACAAAAAAAATCAGTAATGGATGTTTATGTGAGTAATCCAAATTGATGTACAAATGCATAATGTACTCTGGATATAGCAATATAGGGAATGATGGGCTTTCGTGAAACACATCGAGTGCAAGAGGCATGGTACTGTGCGGTTAAACCGACTATTAATCAGCAGTGGATTGGTTTACTCAAACCGATGATCGATTATGGAATGGTTACCAACTCTAATTGCTCTAAACTCTCGTATATAATAGATAATGGTGGGTTATGATTTTCACAACTGTAACAAAATACTGTAAAAAAAAATTACCACTTTAAATCACTTAGCAGGTTGTTTCTGCTATTACGACTTGCACAGAATGAAAGTAAATTCTGCACTCAATGTGGTTGCAACATTTTTCCATAAGGCCAGAATTCGCACCATTGACCATAACAGCTTCCTCTGTGTTCGGACTCATGTTATATCTTATTCTTGGCAGCGCTCCACTCCGTCTCTCTTAATACAGCATGACACTGTTTTTAGACTGTTGCTCCCAGACCTCTTAGAAAATCAGAGTGGTTGAGAAGCATAGCATCTTTAAGGGCAATAGAGCAGCCCATCAATGCCCTCATCTAAAAGTTAAGCCATTACACTTTCACACATTTCCGAGCTTGAATTCAAATCCTAACCCCTCTTCAGAATCGCCTCAGAAAGTAGAGAAGGGCTGCCGATACTAAACGCCTTTGTCCACTCGTAGATCTGAAATGCACAGAAAGGCCTATAGTACTTATTAACATTGGGTCTATTCAGTGGTCTGTATAGGGCGACAAAGTGACAGCATGAGATGAAGGTATACTTGTGCAGTAGTGCACACTACCTTATGAAAGCTTAGGACTCCTAGGACATGGCCCATCAGTTTCATCATAATTACAGAATAGTTCTGAGTATAATAAGCCAACAAGCTTATTATTAACATGATTAAGTTTAAGATGACGATTAGAGCTCACACATGACAAGATTGGGGTAAATGATTGGGGTGGTGTTAGCAATGACACCTTCTCTTTTTAAGAAGAATTTAATTTGAAGGAAATCTAACGAAATCCCAGCACATGTCTTCGCCCGGGGGGACGCCTGCAATTAGCCCCAGTGTCCCAAAAAGGAACCAATTAAAACCTAGCCAAGTCTTTTGCTTGGGTTTATTTATCCTCCAGAACTGCTGGTGTGGTGTTTTGAGCACAACATGATTACTGATGTAGTGGGAAAAAGACACTGAATAATTTTGAGTTCATCTACATGAAATTTGAACAAGTGAATTTCATAAACGAAAGCAAACGTGAGTGGCCAGAAACAGAGATGTCCTTTCTTTCGCAAATATTCCACAACATTCAGAATAAGTATGCGGCGTAAGTATTTAGTAATCAAATATAAAGTGTAATCGTTGGGAAATTGCTGCGGTGTAAAGAGGGTAAAAAACACTTCAGGACTTGCTGCTATAACACAATAATCAAATCCTGTCATTGGTTATTGTGCTGTACCTCGCATGCTCGATTGTATTTTATTCCCGTTCTTATGTAACGTACGTTTGCGCCCAGGAGAATTGAATCACAAGGTGAAAAATGTGTTTTGACTGCTGCTTTACCCAAAAGCAAACATTAGCTTATTTGTAATGGTGTTCTCAAGCTGTGAGACATAATACCCATGAACTGCATGGAGGTTTATCAGGTGTTCTTGGCAAGCTGTTCTGTTGATGAGCGATATAAAGAGCTGTGTTTGTTAGTGCTCTGTTGGACAGGACCCCGATGGTTTACCCAAGTGCTACGACATTGTCACTGCTAAAGCTGGTCTATGCGGTGATCAGTCATCTATAATGCCTCTGCATACCCACTAACTAGATGAAGCCTTTTACCTGCTAGTGGCACATATAACTCGGTGCATCTCTCATTCATGCAGGTGAAAGTTTTATATAGGTTTCCATTAGTGTGTAGCCCATCTGCATCAGGTTTTGAGATCTTGTAAAGAGTTGTGACTTTGAGAGTAACCCTATTCAGAGGCGATTCTACTGTGTTATGGTCCTGGGCAAAAATTTACAGATGGGTTCTTCAACTAGCAATAACTGCCGTTATCTTATAAAGATAAAGAACATTAAAATATAGAAGATTAGTAGTACTACCCGTAGTAGTTGCCTGCCTTGCCTGTTGCCGAAGAGCTTCTCTCCACTCCATAGTGGAGTTGCCGTTGTATCACTTCAGTTTATTTCTGCCTGTATAACTGTTATACACTGGAGGTTTTCCTTCCTGGGTAAATCTGGAGACTTTTGTGAGTAGTTATCTTAAACTGTTTGGCAGCAAGAATGAAGCCAACGTACTGAAATTTAATTTTATTCCTCCCCATTCTGATGATTGATGGTAAAATTAAATTTAGCTCTTGGGCTAAATCAGTTTTTTTTTTTTTTTTTGTATTTCAATGCATCATGCGATTGGCTCTTTGCTTAATTGCATGAATGTGCAGATGCGTAAATGTCATTTTATGCATTTTCCATGACTGTTATTTTTTCCTTTCCCTTTTGTCTGTTTTTTTTTTTTAAGTGTAGCACCATAATTTTGAGGTGCAACATGTTGTTCCTGTGGCATGGTTGTACAGTGGGCTGTTGCGCCGCACCTCCAGGGCTGACGGTTCAAGGCTGACGCTCTGTGTGCCTTGAGTTTGCACATGTCCTCCATGTGCTTGCTGATTGTCCTCCAGGTACTCTGTCCCACAGTGCAGACATGCAGAGCAGGCTAATTTGAGTTCTCCATAGTGCATGCATGTCCATTGTGCCCTGCGATAGATTGGCACCACATTTCGGGTGTACCTTGTCTAGTGCCCGGAGTCCTCTGAGATAGCGTCCAGCTTTCCCCTGACAGGAGAAGCAGTAGTGAGAGAGTGAGATTTGGATCATAACATTACATCATTGTGTAGGAATGACAGACGGCATGGTTCGCCTTGCACCTCCAGGTTCTGAGTTCGATTCCCCTTGCTTGGTGGGTTTCTTCTGGGTACTCCGGTTTCCTCCCACAGTCCAAACACATGCAGATTAGGCTCCGAAATTGCCCGCAGTGTGTGAATGAGCATGTGGGTGTGCCCTACGATGGATTGCCACCCTGTCAAGGGTGTACCCCGTCTTGTGTCCCCTGGGATAGAGTCCAGGCCCCCCGAGACCCTGTATACAGGATAAAGTGGTATAGACAAAGAGTGTGTAAGTGATTGAGTGTAGGAATGACAATAAAGCCATACTTGACTTGATTTGAACAATGTTAACCTGACGTCTCCTTAACATTTTAGTCTTTTCCCAAGCTTGATGGCTTTCTACCTCTCTACCTTTACTGGACATGTCAGTCTTTAACTTAAAACCGAACGGCACAGATCTGTGCCGGCAACACAACATACGTAGGTCAATGACGATTTAAAGAATATATGGGCTTGTATTGTATTGTAGCCTTGCTGATTCGTTTTAATGAGGATGCTGCAGACATCAAACTGTGCATTTTGATTTGGGATATATATATATATCAGGTAGACTGAAAGTCATCTTAGTCATCTTAGTATAGCTGGTTAAAATTAAATAAAATTCAGTTAATCATATTACCTAGGTGGTGCTGGAAAAAAAAAGCTATGTCACTCTATACTGCACAAGCCTGAGCCCTACTGTATATATACAGCCAAATAAAAATGGTAAAGTTTTAAGGGCTACACTGAGCAAATAAGACTTAGTGTGCATGTACCGTACTGGGCTAAACACCTTCCATCTTTCCTAATAGAGTCACTTCTGGCCAACTCAATTAAATCCGAGGCGCTTTAATTGACTTATTCACTGTCAAACGCATCAATTATTTGAGCAGCTGTCACAGTTAGTCATGCAGAGAATACGAGACAGATAATTTAAAAATTGTACAAGCCAGAGAAAAGCAGGGAAGGTGAGAAACGCATTAAGTACATCAGGAGCAGACGATGTATGCTTTAAACGAAATGTCACATGCATTTGTTCAGCGTTCAGCCATCACTCTGGAAGAGGTCATATACATACAGTTGATTTTTTTTTCTCTCCGTAAGTCTCTCTCTTACTCATTATCTGCTATTTCCTATAGGCGTTTAGAGTTACTCTGCTAGAAAAAGTTCCTAACGTAACATAATGGAGTTAGATTAAATAGAGCAAATAATGGACTAAACATGAGTTATTTTATTAACGCTTACAGGGTCAGAATAGGTCAGCCAGCTGTAAAAAGACATTAAATACACAACTCTATTGGTCATAAAGCATTTAATACTTTGCTATAGCAGCAGCTCTTACAGAAAGTTGGCTGCAAGGTTGATATAAAAATGTACTCGTATCGATGTATTACATTTCTATAGAACAAGAAGATCACACTTGTGAATCCAAATAGATTTTTAAAGCATTTCTCAGAATTCCATTTTTGGAAGGAATCCCAGTGTCAGTGCTTTGTAACTGTGAAAGGTAAAGCCGTCTCTTTCCTCCAATGGAAAAAGTTCAGATCAAATAGCTTTGAGATTTCTCAAAGAAAGATGAAGAAAATAAACATATAATACAGGAAATAATTAGTAGAAGACTCTGCACACTGTGAGCACTTTGTTCTTTGACAAAAGAATAGTAACTCGGGTTTCCTTATACCAGATACATGTACACTGACTATAGCAGCAGATCTCCATAAAAGATAAAAACATACAGTACAGGTGCCCTGTTTCTTTTTCCATCAGCCTGACTGTGGCTGGAAAGAAGTTATTACAGAAACGTGCTGTGTGTGATTAAACTGTCCGGTCTGTGGTGTCTGAGGTTGTGTGTTGTGCTTTTGTGCATGAGCGGTGGTATGTGTCGCTGAGGATACCTTATACATTTTTTTCTACAGCGTTTTGGGCATAAAGAGTCCATGGAGGGGAGGTTAGATCCAATGATCCTCTGTGCAGCCTTTAGGACTCTATGGAGAGCCTTCTATTCTGCCCGTAATGCCACAGGTGAGGATGTGCGCTGTATGTCCTCAGTAGGCGTGGATGACAACTGAGTCCAGCCGCCTTTAGGAACCCACTGAAGTACATCCGTTGCTAGGCCTTTTTCACTGTGTTTTGGGTCCAAATTAGGTCTTCTGTCACCTGAAGGCCCAGAAACGTTATGACTCTCAACCATCTCCACCTTAGTCCCTTTAATGATGAGAGGACAGTGACAGTGTTTTTTTTTGGGGGGGGGGGGGGGGGGGCCCTGATATGGTATG
>JAAGKR010006028.1:15348-46224 GCA_011419295.1 Clarias macrocephalus
ACTGATAGGGGAGGCTGACAGCAGACTTGAATAAACGTGGGACGACTGCTTGTGTGAGAGACAAGTCGAAGATGTCTGTGTACATATCTGTCAGCTGCTCAGGGCAGGATTTTAGTACTTTTGGTGATACGCTGTCAGGTCGCTGCCTATTGCTTTGCGGGGGTTAACTCACTTCACAGCCTTCAGGACCTGTGTGTGTCACATGGAGTACAGTGTCCAGTGGGTTGCAGGGGGATTTTGAGGGGGTATCTGTGTTAAGTCTGTCGAATATGGCATAGAATTTGTTGAGGCTGTCTGGTGGGGTGAGGTCTTGGGATTCAGTCCTGGTTGCACTTCTATTATAGTTGTATTGTTTGGCAGGTTATGGCTTTCAGGTTTTTTAGATTATGCATTTTTTGCAGCCCTGATGGCTTTTTTGAAGGGCCCTCGTATTGGGCCCTCTTGTACGCCTCTTCATCCCCTGACTTAAAAGCTTTTTTAGCGTATATCCACATTAAACCAAGGCTATTGATTCAATCTGATCAATCTTTTGTTATGCTGCCTGACTCATTGAATACAGGGACCAGTTTTTAATTCATGATCAGTTTATATTTTTTAAATGATTTAAACTTACAATGTTAAATGGTCTGAAGTTGAAAAATCCCTTAATTGTCTGTAAATTACTTTTTTTTTTTTTTTTGCAAGATTATCACTTTGAGTTTATGAGCGGCTTGTACGTACAATACCGCCACCTACTGGACTGGAGTGCAAAGCGGTAGATTGGCAGGGGAGAAAAAAAAATAGCGCTTTGTATGAGACCTGGCATCTATATGCTTGAAACTAATCAGAGAATAAATGTTGATATTGTTGATATTGAACCAAATCAAAATTTAAATGGCAATTCCCAAAATATAAATTAAATAAAAATGTCTACAGTACATATCATCCCATTGTTGAAACAACTGCCATGTGCCAGTCATTCCATCTTAGACTGTAGAGGACGATTACGAAGGGATGTAATGAGAGCTTGGTAAGGTCTTGGTTCCTTGATCGGTCAGTTGTGCGAATGCTGGAGTCGTTCTACGGTTACGGCATGGGGTGCGATGTGAAATGGGTTCATTAGTGTGTCTGGTGTGGCTGTTCGGGTGTGGGATTACCATTATTAGCACTCCCTGATTAGCGTGTGCAAAAAGAGACTTGGTGCCCGAAAATGTACTGGAATGATGCCATCCTTATTATTGCTACTCTTTCAGTGATTCTTATCCCCAGACACTAAAAAAGTGAAAGAAAAATGACACAATACAGAATTAAAAATGAGAAATGTTCTTGTAGCCATTCCTACAGTGGCTACACAGTAGTCCCTTGAGCGAGATTTCTCGCCTTGGGTAATGATGACGTATCCTTTTGAAAGTACTACAACCTCTCCAGGGAGAGATCATTTTGGTCAGGCCATTTGATTAGCTGCCTCGCTGGCTTATACAGAAGTAAGCCACCAAATCATTTTAAAGGCAGGTAATGCTAGAAAGCCAGGACACACAAAAGAAGAACTGCAGAATAAAGATGAGCAATGCAAAACGAGTCTCAAAAGATGAATATGAATGAAGAATATAGCCTATTTGACTTGCATGGTCCAGCAGGAAAGCAGTCATAATGAGCAGGTCTTCTTAAATTAACTGTCTCAAGTACTTCAAGCACAGCAGGATGCTTTAAATCAATGAAAACAGATGAAGTACATACAGTAGTGTTGTAATCAACAGTGTCTCAAATGAATGACTGTCCTGACTAGGATACAAGAACAGCTCGTAACTAAAGATTCTAGTCAGGCAGAAAGAAATGAAATAATGACATAGCCTCACGTAACTTCAGTCAAATTCATGTTAAAAGGTCATTGCGTTTTTAGAGCACCCCTGTAATTCAGGGATCTTCTGCTCCAGTAGTCGAGAGCCAGTGTACGTCCAACACAGTTTGGTGAGTTTTCTGCTCAAACACAGCTGATTCAACTGATGTCTTAATTGCTAGATTTTGTGGATGTGTTTAGGTGTGGGTGAATTAATTTAAAAAAAAGTTGAGAATGAGTTGAGAATACTATATGCACTAATTTCCAAATAACAGAAACAGACAAAAAAACTAAATTATATAGGAAACATTTTTCATAATTTAACTACAGTAGGTAATGTAGCTCTTCTGATTTAAACAGGTGCCATGGGTGCATGAAACCTAGTTAGCTACATTGCTAGCATTACTAGCTGAGTCGGGTTGGGATGACTCTACCTGAGAACTTTAACAGGTCGACTCTGTATCTGTATCGCTGCTATGATTTTTAGAGTGAAAAAAAGTCAGATATTTTTAGTTTGGCCATTTAGTTTTCTTGTCTGTTATCGATGATTCTTTATTATTGTTAGCTAACTTTGACTAGCTAGGCAGGTAAGTAAGCTGAGTCATATGCATTAAGAAGCATGGAAGTGGGTGAAAAATGGGTCAAAAGTTGCCCAGATTTAAAATGGAAGGAAAGAGAAGAAATACTGAACAGAAAGTACCACCAAATTAGATATTAAATTCATCTCTTCAGTTATTTTGAAATTCACTTCCCCTCATGCCTCCAAGTACATTCACTGTAAACAGGCTATGAGAATACAGGAGTGCACGTGATAGCGCAGGAAGACTGTGCTCAATGACGAGTCAGTTTAAGTATGAGCCTGGGGCAGTGTGACGTCCAACGAGCTTCTGTTATCGCTTGTGTCAGTTCCAAATTTTGACTGCTACAGTAGGTGCAAAACTTTGCTCTACCATGCTACATTTGGTGCTGATTGTGCTGTAATGCAATTTTGCTACATCTACAGAGTTGACCAAATCAATAGAACATTGGCATATATAATGTTTTATACACACACACACACACACACACATACACACACTCTCTTAGACATCAACATATGGCGTTGTGAAAGTTGACTTGATGAAGATTAACATAAAGTATATATGGCTTAGTTCTACAGCAACTGCCCCTATGGACAAGTCACCGCTGTTAGGTGTAACCCCTCAATCCCGAAATCAGCAATCCCTCCACCAGAGGGAGCCCTCACCAGAATACTAGTCACTTCCTAGGTCACAAGTTCACTTGTGTATTTAAGCATGCTTCCAGTAGCCCTTTGTGCAAGGTATTATCAACTCATCTGTGTACCAAGTCTTGCATGTTTCATTGTTAGTTTGTCTCCCATGCATGACCTATATTGCTACGTTTCTTGACCACGCTTTTGGATTACCGATTTGGATTGTTTGCTACTGCTGGCCTCATTGGTTTCTGACTTTGCCCGGACGTTGACTTTAACTTTTGGTTGTGTGTTTGTTATTGTTTGCCTAGTTTGCCTTTATTTATTAATAAAACCTTGCTCATGGATTCTAACTCGCCTCTGGTGATGGATCTCTTACACTAGGATATCCAAGAGTTTGTCAATGTTTCACTTACTCGGGCTCCGCTGATGCACAGTTCTCAAATAAGCAACATTTTGTTCTAGTTCTCTGAATAACACCATTTATTATTCATCATATATCATACATACAAAATAAAATGATTGCATGTGTATAATAGATTCATGAATGTGATTGTTTCCTTCCAAAGGTTTGACATTGTCTTCAAGTTCATAAACTTCATACTGTAACTAAAGCCTTAACCTTTACTTGTGTTCCATGATGTTCAGTAAGCTCAGGGAGGTTTTCATCACTACTGTTATCCTATATCAGGATTTCCCTAAAGCTGCTTTGGTGACAGTTGTTCATACTGCTATACAAATAAGAGTATTTAATTTATGTTGATAACGTACAATATATTAATGGATGCCATTATGACAGCTGTGACATTTGTTGTTGGCTGCAATGTTCCGCTTGTAATTCTGCAGAAAATGATAATTAACATTATCAGATGCTATCTTTGTGCCAGAATAAGACTAAGCTGGCCTAATTAGCAGATGCTTAGATCAAACTGTGGCTTAGTGGCCCAGAGGGAAGTGTTGAACTGTCACAGCTCCAGGGTCCAGGCTTGATATTGCAGACTGTGTGGCTTTTCACATGTTCTCCCAGTACCCATGTAGCTTCCCTTTGGGTTAATCTGATTTTATCCCACCATTCCAAAACTTGCCATATTGGCTACTTTAAATTGCCACAAGGTGTCATTAAATGTGTTTAGATTCCCATTGTGCCACCAGGGCAGCTCTGGTCTCTCTGGGCGTGACTCCAAAGTACCTCTGGGGGTATGCTGGACATTAACCACAGATCCTTTGGGTGCTTTTTGTTGTGGGCCGGGGCCTTTGTGAATAAGACTTGTTGCTTGTGCTCTTTGCCAAAAAAGTCAATGCTGGGCATGATAGAAATGCACCAGAACACCCAGTGCACCACAGGCAATCTGTGCTATCTTGGCTTTTCTGTAGGGTTGAATCGACCAGGCTCGTCTTTGGCCCTCACAGGCATTGGTGAGCCTTGGGTTCCCATGATATAGTCACGAGTTTGCTGGTGTCTTGGCTTTTCTGTGGTGTCCTGTTGACCATGAGACAGAGCTGGTCTTTGGCTCTAACAGATGCCAAAGGGGTGAGCATTGATTCTCCATGATATTGTCACCAGTTTGCTGATGTATAGTTGGTGATCAAGGTTGTTCAGTTCACACATCAGTGATAATCTGGTGATCAGTGGTATATGTATGGTTGATCAGAGTATATGTATATTTATGTCAATGTATTTCAATGCATTTATCTAATTCTAAATTTAATTTGGCAGAAGAAAGAAGAGTGTATGAGTGTTCTCATTAATGTAATATGCAGGCTATTAGATGTATGTTGGTTTTTACAGGATTAGATGGGTTCTAGATTACCTGAATGACTTGTGCATTAGCTCATCCGTAGTAACACAGAGAGAACATAATGAAGTAATTAAATTCTCTTTGTCATGTGGAATAATCCCTGAAGCTTGCTTGTGTGACTGCATGGATGCACATCCATCTGTATGACTCCTGCACCAGAGTGCTATTTTTTATTAAGGTGTTTTTAAGTATTTCGGAAAATATGGTCTACCACATGACAAAATGTGCAGTTCCCACTAGGATTTTGCTTCAAAAGTGACTCAATCCCCTTAGTCCTCCATGTTAAAATGTCCAACAGAAAAAGAGTTATTTGCAGCCAGGTGCAAAAACCAGTTTTGGTCTCCATAGCTAGATATCCCATTCATGACAACTGTACTGGGGTGAATTTTAATGTAACTCATTAGATAAAATTATATTCATCTGTAAGTTATGCTTAATTAGGGGCGTGGCCACTGCAATACAGGTATTAAACCACTAGCTGTCTATACTGTACATCACTTTAGCTAAATAGCTAACTGGAATCATAATTTAACTTAACACCGTGTTGGCATGGGACGATGTGTAGGGTAGGATTGAGTTCTGTCAACATATAAATTAGCATCAGACACTACAATTTTAGCTAAGCTAAAGCTAAGCTAGCTAGCTAGCTAGCTAGCTTGCTTGCTTGCTTGCTTGCTTGCTTGTAGTAGCTGAGGTAAGTGGGCATGTTCCCACCTACAGCCGTTCATTCCACCAATTTGCCCATTTATGGATTAATCAAGGTTTAGGCGGAGTCAGCTCAGGTCAAGATGGCGACGCCCCGAGCACCCACGGTTGAGTTTCAAAGCTGCTCTTTAGAAAACCTCGGGTTTGTCCAGTTCCTTTACAGTCTATGCTTCTGGACTAAATGAAAAAGTGAAACTGTCTTGAACACTAAAAAGGTAAGAGAGTATTTTTCTATAATTTGAATCCTGATGTGGCGTCTTTGTCAGGGACATCTTGGAGATTATCCATGAAACACTAAATGCACACATGGCATTGTACTGTACACACTCAGACCTACTGTAGGGACAATCTAAAGCCAAACCGATATGCCTAACAAGATTTATTCATGAAAAACCTACATGACACAGAGAGAACCCAGAAAGCTCTGTTGTAACCCGAGATCAGGAACAGATCCCAGGCTCTCAAACTGTGAGACGGCACTACTACCTGCTGTGCCATCTCAAAGCCTCTAATACATATTGATGACCGAATATCAGTACCTGACTCGCTGAAGATAGGGGCACATGAGCATGCTTCACCTGGATGGGGCGTAGCATCAGAGCTGACTTTTAATCGTAGACCGTGACGGGTCAGGTATTACCCTTATTAATGAAAATAGTTCACTAATTTGTGCACTGGACTACAAAGAAAGGGAGGTTTGATTTAAAGGTTAACGATAAAACTGCAAAAGATGGCAAATTTAAATTCAGTTTTAGTAAGGCTGTCATGTTTTTTGTTTATTTCTTTAGTTTCTTTACAGTATATATGCGCTTTAAAGAATGCTGCACGAGACCATCGACTGTAGCTGCTCTGTCTCTCCACAGACAGTATTTTAGGCTGAATGTCTAATGAGGGCGCCTAGAGAGGTGTCTAGGACAGGAGTAATGAGTTTACCTAGAGAGAGAGAGAGAGAGAGAGAGAGAGAGAGACGGAGCACATAACGACCTTGGTTGTATTCCAAGAAAGAAGCAGGAGTGTTTTTAAAAAGCTTGACTGATACACACACATACTGTAAGTCTCTGATTGTGTGTGTGTGTGTGTGTGTGTGTGTGTGTGTGTGTGTGTGTGTGTGTGTGTGTGTGTGTGTTTATGCACTGGACTGGACATGCTGAAAAGACAAAAAGGACTCTGACTATTAATCAAAACCGCGGTATTTAATGTACGTCTCCGCAGATACTAGAGAATGCTCTGGAAAAAGTGACAGAATTCAGACAAGCTGAGAATCTTTTTTGTGCCCATTAATGTATCACCTCACTGACTGCGAAATACATTTTTTTTGTAAACAATATTTTGAAATGTATATACTGTCACGGATCCTCCAGTGACCTGTGCACGCCCAAACGTTTTCCGCTTCTCACTCACTATGATGCCACTAAGCACGATGGACTTTCTCCCCTATTCGATAAAAGTAGGTAAGGAGCAAAAAGTAAAGAGTCAGAAGTCAGGAGAAGTGAGTGGAGAGCTGGCCTAGAAATGGCATGCTCTGAGGGCAGTGTTGTGTGCCTCGTGGACTTTTAACGTTGAGGTGTGTTCATCTGTGCTGAGAAGCCTGCCGAAGGTCAACCTCCCAGGGACTACACTAGCTGCACCGGCACTTTTGCTTTTACTTAAGGTCAGTCAAAAAAAAAAAAAAAAAAAAAAAAATACTGGCTGCTGCCTCAAAGTAGAGGCCCCCAGTCGAGACAGCCGTCGCAGCTACAGGTAGGTGATAGCTTCGACATGGCTAGGCAAGGACTGGCTACTACGCCCCCTGGATTCCCGCTTGCTGCCGCCACTATCAGATGGAGATATCTACGCCAGCTTTCACTCAAGGTGGTAAAAGTTGCTGTTCTCTTACAATGATCATAGTATCACAATCAGATCAATTGTTTTACCTGTAATGAGAATTCATGTTTGTTTTCCTTTTGTTGACGTGAAAGACCATCTAGCAGTTCTGTTTCCCAGCCTTAACGAATCACACATTTTTTTTTCTCCTCTCTCTCCAAGGTGAATCTGGTTGGCTGCTAGTTTGTTGATCTTTGTGATTTTGGCTCAAATGGAGTGAATCAGTGAAAGGACACTGTGTAACCACTGCAAGTGAAGCATAACGCTTCCACACACACACACACACACACACACACACACACACACACACACACACACAGTGCATTCAGACTTGTGCACAAACACACAGGCTTCCACACACACACAAAAGCAGCCGTACAAGTCATTAGTGGATGTGTGGACTCACAGTTTACTTTAAAAGGGTACACTGAGGAAAAAGTTCCATTTTAGATCAAACATTTAAGCCTGCCTAGTACAGCATGTAGTTCACTTAGTCACACACACACACACACACACACACACACACACACACACACACACACACACACACACACACACACAAATACACACACCCCCTCCAGAGGGTTTTATCTAGAGATGTTCTGTAGTGTAGTTCCCACATTAAAGCACTAAACCCACTGTGGTATCTCTCCTTCTACGTTCTTCACACCTTTTCATCTTTCTTTCATTTATAAGAGTCAATCCACATCGACTCCCCGGTAACAGAACCACTTTCTATAGCTGAAACGATAAAGTCAGCTTAATTGCAATATGTTTTTAGAATACTGAGTCTATAAGAATAAGGATATTTTTGTGCTACAAGAAAACGTTCCTTTAACTAACAAACCGCTTGAAGAGACTGCGTCGAGTTCGCACTTAATACGATCCATCAAATGAAGTAGGATGAGAGAATCGAGTGCTGAGAAGTTATTCTTAGGTGAAAGCGTTGCTAATGAGTTGAAATCCAAGTCACATAGTCATATAAAATGTATACACGGTGGTGTAGTGGTCAGCAGTGTTGCCTTGCACCTCCAGGGTTCGGGTTCGATTCCCCTCCTCGGGTCTGCGGGCATGGAATTAGCATGTTCTCGCCGTGTTTGGTGGGTTTCCTCCGGTTTCTTCCCACAGTCCAAAGACGTGCAGATTAGGATAATTAGCGTTCCCAAATTAGCTGTAGTGTGTGTGTGCCTTGCAATGGATTGGCTCCCTGTCCTCGTGCCCTAAGCCTCCTGGGTGTATAGGCTCCCCACGACCCTGAATACAGGATACAGACGATGAGTGAGTGATGAGTAAACTGATGAAAAAACATATTTAAGTCTGCATGAGTAATGCTACAGTACATCCATACAGTACAGTAGCTTGCTAATGAATTAATCAATTAAAGAAAAACTGTCTAATAATGAATAATTTGAACACTAACACATTTAGCTAGAATTTGATTTGCTGCCTAGCCAAGTATACTGTAATACTTACTGGAATTGATCCTAGACTACTCCAGACTTAGCAAAGAAACAGGCTAACTTAGCTGAGCACAGATGATTAACACTTACCTCATTATGCCTTTTCAGCTAAGATGGACGGCACGATTTGTAAAAGTCCAACCTCAAAGATACCTCACTTTATACAAGTCTTTGCTTATTGTAGCATATAGAAGCATTTTACTGAGATAGCACCAAGGGATAAGTACTACACTGCAGTCTGGTAGCTTATCCATAGCTATAGTGTTTACTATGAGTGGTGTTCGAGTCAAACCAGGACTTTTGATTGTGCAGAAAAACAGAACACAGTTCTGAGTTATTTCTCCACACTAATGCACTTATCACGTTTGCTTGGATACCATTAAGAGAACCTTGATTTGACTCATCTGAAACGCTGGCCTCCCAGGAATTCCTTTAATGGCCCAAACATATGGAAATGGATGCTTCTCTTCCATCTGTCGGTGACAGTCGATTTTCAAGGATCAGGCGTTCCACCTGCTGAATATTCACTTCGAACGACTGCAGTGGGCTCCGAGCCACCTCGCTGGGGATCGTCATTGGGCTTCTTTAAAACGTTTGCATGGTTCAGATGTTTTACTGCGGCTAAGAGTCTGATCACCGTACCGTGTTTGAAGTTTTCTGGAAATGTCAGTCGGTTTTATACCTTCATGCATGAGAAGTCCCGGTTTGACTTCAATGCCCCATGTCCACTGTGTAGTTCTGTGTAGAAGGTCATCACGGATGATAAATTTGCACAGTCCTTGATAGTTTGGGAGCCTATTCTATTTATGAACAGTATATAGTAATGCAATACAGGTATATAGTAATAAAGGGGCAGTTTTGAGAATTGGACGAAGCACTTTGCAAGTTTGTTTCAAAGCAAAAAAGGTGAAATGTAATTAAGTTAACGTAAAAGCATTTAATTTAACATCCATCCACCTGTGGGAAATTAACATTGTGCGGAGGGAAAAAAACCATTCTGGCAATCGATACCATTCCCCGGCAGTGTGCATGTTTAAAATGCAGTATAATGCAGATAATTGAGTAAGCTTGAGTTAGAACAAAGATTGTCTTAAGTTTCCAGTGACATTTGTCTTGCCAGCATCAACAAGAAGCATGACAACAAATGTGGTCAGGAAGTGTAACCTTTACTTGTAGTTATCAACATGCATTAATAAATTATGTTTTTTTTCCCAGTATTTCCAAAGGTTTTGTTTGTTTGCTCAGTTTTTTTTTTTCTCTGAACAAAAGTGGCAGTATCTCAGTAGCGGCAGGTTGCTGAAGTGTCATTTGCATCCTTTTCAGTCGATCATAATGGAACAACACTAGACTGCTTTTCTAAAGGCCGGATGATGTCATGATTTGCTTAATACTACCGCAACCATTGAATTTTCTGAATAATAGGAGTTCTTTAATCTAATTATCTCTGACAGTATTTTAAAGCTATGTTGGTATAAAAAAGATGGAAAACATTAGCTTTTTTACCCTGAACTTTAACTACAGGTTGATTGAGCCCCATCTGGCACCATCAACTGTTCCATGGTCAAAGAAGACATTTTCATTTAGAAATCTGATATGAACATAAACTGGGGGAAACTGTAAAATTGCTGATCTCTTTTTTTTTTTTTCTCTCTCTCTATCAAATTTGTTTAATGACCAACCACAATATGGTTACTATTTTCAGAAAATAGCAGCTTGAGGTGGTGGTTATGTGGTAATGTGTGTTCTGATGATCGCTGGTGGTCCCTTGGAGTGCTTGCGTCAGCTGACCTTAGTTCTAACCCTCAAAAAATGGAAAAAACACTGATACCGATGTGCATCATTGTAATATTTATAAATGACAGATTAACAAGATGACACCCCCTGGCTTGGTAGCTAACTGCTTCACGTTTTTTTTTTTTTTTTTTTTCAGTTTAACCAATGATAACTACTTTGTCTTCCCAGAACCAGAGATGTCCTGCTGCTACTCGCGATAAGGTTAGCCATGAGATTAAAGGCAGCGGAGGTCAATGTGGACGGAGGGACGGTAATAGGAGAGTGATTGAAAGGAAGCGAGAGGGAGGAGGACAGTGAGATGGACGACGTTTAGAGTGTTATATGTCACTGGAACACGTTTCCCTGAAGACACAGAATCCACTTACCATCTAATGTCCTCTTTCTCTGGCCCTCTGCCTTGCTGGTAGATGATCAGAGTTTGTGTAGATTCACTCACAAACACGCACACACACACATGAATTCACACGCAGGCACCGTTAACTGGAAGACACGATACACTGGATGTGCTAAATAAACTGTCAGTCACCGTAAACAGACTCAAGAGCAGTCAAAACACGGACATAGGAAGTGGTATGGGCTGAAGTCAGGCTGACTGCCACACACACACACACACACACACACACACACACACACACACACACACACCGCTCAATACAGTATGTTATATCTCGTAATGCCCTTGACACAGGAAGAATGCAGCATCTTTAAAGGTTGTTCGGGTTGTGCTCTTTAATCCCTGATAAGTCTCCAGAAAGCAGGCAGGAAGAGGCTGAGAAGATGCAAGGTCTCTCGCTGACTCCTATCTCAACCTCATGTTTTAAATATCAGACCTCATTTTTCTCACCGCCTGACATTCAACACACTCCCAAACTCTCTCCTTCTGTCCAGCCGCGATAGTGTCTACCACCTGCAAGATCACGCCGGCAACCTAATTATCATATACACACACACACACACACACACACACTCACACACACACACACACACGTGACAAATCACCTTGAGAAAATGTTCGCAAACATATGCCACAGCTTCCCATGGGTACAAATAAGATAACAGAAAAAAATAATAACAAATCAAATTACTTGGTGCAAAGAATCTATTTTTAAGCCTGCACTCCGGGTTACTGGGGTTCTAAATGTGTTATTTAAATCTGTGCATGCATGTAAAAATGAGGACGGTAATTATATCAGTGCAACGCGATGTCCTGTCTTACTTTTGTTATTAAGTTGGCTCTGGTTTATAGTGCATGAAAAAGTCCAGTTGCGTTTTTTGGAAACGTCTTCAGAGCCGAGGCAATGACACGGAGAGTGAGGGTTCTGTAGTAAAGCAAGAGTACGCAGAAACCTGCTATTGCATTGTACTTCACGTCTTATTTTAGTCTCTACTTTAAAAGAGCTAAAAATAAAAATAAAAAAAACTCTGTTGTTTTTTCAGGCTTGATCAAGAAAACTAATCTTTATACTTTGGCCAGCAAATCTCCTACACGTTCCTGTTTGTGAATAAATGTGAATACATTTCACCCAGCAGGGAAGGGTGGAGTACAGTACGTAAATATATGTTTCTGCGGATGGAGACTTTCACTTCAGTCCAAGTCTTGTGTGTCAATGGACTCATCAGATTGTTGGACCTCTTTTTATTTATTTATTCATTCATTCATTTGTTTGTTATTATTTTTTACATAATTTCTCCCCAATTTGGTCATTTGCAAACTACATATCTCTTTATCACAAAGCAGCCAATGACCAGGGTGAAAGCCAGCACATGCTTCATCCAAGATACATACAACCGCTACTGTACATTGTTCAGACGGCTGTTCATAATACGTTACAATGCAGACATATGAACACACTCACAGTAGATACGCTCTATCCGCCCACTTCAACATAGATGAGTTTACATAAGCCCCGCCCACTATAAGCAGATCGCCAATTCTTCTCTCTTAGACTTGTGGTAATAGACTGGTATTACATCTTTAACCCTTATATTTAAAAAAATTACAGCTGTTTCCTGTTCCCTTATCAGGACAGAATTTAAGTAAAATCTTTTTTTTTCTTTTATTGTAGAATAAAAAAAGAATATAATTATAGTTTTTTATATTTATATAATTTTCAATATTATATATTGATCAGACATAAAATTACAAATAGCAGTCAGAGGTGGTGCTTATGTGGAAATGCACGTTCTGATGATCGCTGGTGGACCTTGAAGTTCTTATGAGTACGTCCTGCCTACGTCCCACTTTTGCCACATAAACAGTCCTGACCCATTAAGGCATGGACTAGACTAAACCTCTGAAGGTGTGCTGTGGTATTTGGCACCAAGCTGTCAGTAGCAGATCTCTATACTGTAAGTAATAGTTGAAGTCCTATATGTTGCACAATAGTTCCTCCATTGATTGGGTTTGTTTTCCCAGCTCATCCCTTAGATGCTCAATTGTATTGAGATATGAATAATCTGCAAGCCAAGTCAAGTCAAAACTGGGAACTTGGTGTGTTGGTGTGTTCCTAAAACCATTCTCGAAGCAATTTTTTTGTGCTGTTTGCACATTATCCGTCTGAAAAAGGCCACTGCTGTCAAGGAAATACTATTTCCATGAAGGTGTACTGTATACTTGGTCAGCAGCAATGTGTAGGTAGCTGGTACGTGTCAAAGTTACATTCACATGAATGCCAGGACCCAAATTCCCCCAGCAGGACATTGCTCAAAGCATCAAACTGCCCCCGGCTTGCCTTCTTCCCAGAATGCATCTTGGTGTCAGTTCATCACGGGCACTCAGACTGGTCTGTGGCTACACCCCCCAATACACATCAAACTGTGTGTTCTGACAGGTACCAGCAGTTACTCTTCTATTGGATCAGATTACACGTGCCAGCCAGGGTTCAACATTTCTCTTTCATGGACCCCTTTTTAGCAGGTCCTGACCACTTTAGAAAGGGACACCGCTCCAGTCCTGCAGTTTGAGTTACTCTGAACTGTCATCTAGTCATCACAATTTGGTCACGTCAAACTTGCTCAAATTCTTACGCATTTTTCTTCCTGCTTCCAGCGCATCAACTTCAAGGACAAAATGTTCATGATATATCCCACTGACTTGTAACGTGATAATCAATGTTATTCATGTCACCCATCAGTGGTCATAATGTTATGGCTGATACATTATGTACTGTATATAAACTGCCATGTAGTGATAAAGGGTTTCATATCACAGTACGCTTTTTCCATTAAAAAGCCACTTAAGCATTACTATTTCTTTTATGCCAACAATGCAATGCTGAGTGTAATACACCGTCATAAATTATGTCCATTTATGCCCAGCTGTATAGCAGTGTCTTCTTGTTGTTATTACTGGACATGAAAATCACTATAATGTTAGATGTCATGAAAGCTTGTGGTAAGTGTTTTAGGCAAACATTATCACTAATGCAGTTATCTTGGCAATTACACTATGTTACTAATAAGCCAATATTAAATTATGGGCTATAAAGGGTCATGAAAGCATATGACTTTTTCCAAAACAGTGTTATGTTGGGTATGGTATCACCAGGCTTACCATGCAATACTTTAGTTACGGGTGTGACCTAGTGATAACACAAATCATTATATGACACTGGTCCTGAATCATTGCTTAAAAGTTATTACGGATTAGGACGTTTATGAACCTGGTTTTGTCAGTCTTATGCTTCAGGCTGACCGCGATGATGTCTGTTGCCAGATTCACAGAGTGATTTAATGTATCATATGCATTGCTTTGGTCGTTGGTTTCAGTTTTGGCTGTAGATGTGATTTGTAGCTTGCAATTGGCAGCCAATGAAGCTGCTAAGAGACTGCTGATGTTTGCATACATGTGTATGTGAGTTGGAGCAGGAGATATCTTTTTTAAAATCTCTCTCTCTTTCTCTCTCTCTCTCTCTCTCTCTCTCTCTCTCTCTCTCTCTCTGCTTGTTTTGGTCCCCATCAGCCTTTGTGACGACTCAGCCAAAACCAGCTCAAAAACAATTTAGCCGAATCTTCGACACGCCTTTTAGATACAAGAAATGAAATAATAGCAAGGCCGCCAAGGATCATTGATCCGCAGCCACCTCTGAATACCAATGAAATGCCATTATGTGGGGATAAATACGTTGCTCGACTGCTGTGGGCTCCTCACTATGCACCACCACTCACACACACACGTATATACACACACACATAGATCAAACCCCAGGACGAGACGCCAGCTGACAGAAAAAGCGCTAGGAAGCAATGGCATGGGACAGCCTGCGGTTTTGAGCATTTGGCACGAACATGTGCTGTTTTTATGATTTTCTATTCTGAGAGGATATCATGTGACCGCTTGTGAGTTAGAAGTGCTTTTTCTTTTATCAGGGTGGTACAAAGATGCAGCGGGTAGAGTTGAGGCATCACAGTTGCAGGATCTGGAGATTGAGCCTAGGTTCATGTTCCAACATGGCAGATCTGTCACAATTATTAACATTAAATGTTTTATAAATGCTAGAAACATACATGTATTATAAATATAGTGATCGTAAAGCAGTATGAACCTTTTGTAAGCTCTGGGTATTTTGATGTATCTGTGGCAATGCCTGACAGGAATTAATGTAACAAGATCTGGGCTATAGATCTTGGGGAAAAAACGTGTTTTATTTCTTTATTATGGTTACAAGTTTGGAATACGTCCTTCTTATTTCTAACAGAGTAGAGACAGGGGTAGCTCAGTTATTAAGGCTTTTAACCCTCACCATGCTCAGATGTACAGTATATGGCAATAAAAATGTAAGTTACGCTTAACAGTCCCAAACATATGAACAAGTCCTGCTTCAAGAGCTTGTTCATAAGTCCAGTTTGTTCATAAGTCTAACAACGTTGTCTAGGTGCTAGGATACTAACCCAATTGGCTTTACAGGGTATAAAACTAACATATTCCATGATCTTGTCCTTGTTCTTTAGAATCGTTTTGATGGTTGAACAGTTTGTGTAAAAAAAATAAAAAAAATAAAAAACCGAGCAATGTCTGCCATCTTTACACCTCGTTTCATTCTCTTAATAATTTTTTACATTTGTCTCCAACGTTATCGCTTGGCACTTCTTAGCAGTATCAGCTTCATCGCCACTGCTTCCACACTTGCCTCCAGACATCTTGCACACATGTGGCAATGCACGGCGGACATGTGATATAACTTGCGCAATTAAACATGCGCAGAACGCATGTTCGTACCTCCGAAAATCCGTAACTCGAATGTTTGTATGCAGGCAACCTTCTGTATAAGATCATCTGCTAAAATTAATCTCATTTATGATCAATAAACAGATCCTGATATATAAAGCAGCAGATATCGTGCAAAATTACCCTCTATTCACCTTCATAAAGGTGAACATACGGTTAATATAATATTAGAAGCAAGGATTATAAATATGAATGTAAAGTGCACTTGGGCATCATGTAAATCCGTGGCCAGTGTTACAGATTTTACTCTTTAGGCAGTAGGTTGAGGTTATTCCCACCCGATTGCTTTGGTCCTGAAGCCTAATTCAAGGCCTTGTAAGTGAAAGTCTGCTTTGTTTTTTTCCACACTACTATTGTCCACCTTATGTTTGTGAGTGTGTGAGCAGAATCAGCCAATAAAACAGTCATATGCTTTGTGATTTAAGGGCCTCTGAGATGCCATAATGGCTGCAAGGCAGTGTGAACCTCTGATTCAATATAAATCAGTGGCCTTAAATCATCAATGCTCCCACTGACCAGTAAAAGGGCAGTAAAGAGAAAAGGAAAATTGAATGGCATGTGAGGTTCCTGCAATTTTTATGCATACTGTAGCGCACGCACACACACACACACACACACACACACACACACACACACACACACACACACAAAGCAAGCAATTTGTTTTTTTTGATCTGCTGTGCTCTGTATGTCTTAATTAACATAAAAAAAATCACCCACAATTCAGAAAACTGATTTAAAAATAATAATAAAAACACTTAAAACAAAGGCATTGAAAAAATACTTGTTTGTGAAGTAGTTTCAAACCAAAACTTTGGTTTTCTCTTTCTAAAATAATTAGTCTGAACTGTGGATAGCTCATTAATTCATGGCCAGTCCCCAGTGATGTTCTTGTCTCTATTCCCTACCTGTTTTCACCATTAACTAATTAGATCATTAATAAAGAGTAAACACTACAGTAGCAGGAACAGCATGGTCATGCCTGTAGGACTGCTGGGAGGGATTTAAGTTTCAGCTTGATTCTGAAACAAAGATGTTTTCAGCTGTACAGGTTTAACCTGAATCTATAAGTTGTAAAACATATTTACAGTAAAGCACTGTAATAACCTGTAAGGTATAAAATAACAAGTTCTTTGAATCTTTAGTCTTGATCACATTATCCAGCACATCTGGGGGCAGAGTGTTGGCTCAAATGATCAAGGCTCTGGGTTACTGATTAGAAGGTTGTGCGTTCAAAACCCTAACCCCACCAAGATGCCACTGTTGGGCCCTTGAGCAAGGCCCCTAACCCTGTCTGCTGCAGTATCCTGGGTGAACCCTGCGCTGTGACCCCGTCTTCCTAACTGGGATATGCGGCGTGCTACAAGGTACTGTACATGTGACAAATAAATGACGATGAATAATTGAATACTTTAATCTGATGCAGAATACACATGAGATGATTCACTATTGAGAAACTGAGAAAGTAGAGATCTTGGTCAAGGACGCAACCACGGCAGTTAATTGATGCTTGGATTTAAATACACTTCTGATCTGTGACTCAACGCCTTAATGACTGATCCATTACAGCTAGCTCAAGTAGCATGCTTTGATTTAATTACAGATCAGATGTGATCCACCAAACTACCCTTTTATATTATATAAGATATTTATTATTTTTTTTTTTGTATTGATATTTAAGTGGTTTATTGTACATGAATACACTGCTAGCAAAAAAACTGGAAAAATCACAAAATGTTCCCTTTCATGTATGATATATGATAGTTTCTTCTCACGAGACATTTGATGTCTGCACTACATGATAGGAGATTTATTGTAGATACTTATATTAATCTAGAAAAATGATCTTTGTTTAAATCTCCTACATTTTTTTCCCCTATTATATCAAGACAGTTTGCCAAAAGTTACGGTTTATATATTTATCTTATTAACCAATTGCACCAATATTTATATACAGTATTTGGTTTAATGTTGAGAAATGTCTATAAAACAAGTTCCTGTCATTATTCACATTATAAAAGGTTATAAAGAACAGCTGCAAACATTTTTATTTATTTAATTTTTTTTACCAGCCGCTATGTTTTATATATTTATTAAACCAAACAATACAGCCTGCTTCATTACAGAGAAACCCAGAAAGCCCTTCCTAATAGTGGGTCAACTTTTACTAAGGCCATGCAACTATTTTAAGACTTTTCCAAAAACTATAAAATGAATGTCTTCTGAGATTTTTTTTAAACAACTGTTTAAAAATGAATACACAATAAAATAATAATAATAATAATAAAAAAACAATTGTTTCTATCAAAAGGTCCTGAAAGTTGCAAAAGAAAAAAAATAATAAAAATAGAAAAAGAGAGACAACTAACCTTGTCTCATTCTATTCTTTTCCCTCCAGGAAATCCTGTGGTGGTGAGTCTGTGAGCATGGGGAGATAAATTGTTTTCTGAACTTAAAGTCAGAAAGTCTCTAGTATTACATCAAGAAGGTGAAGAAACTAAGACAATTGCATTAAATAAGGCAGAGAGGCAGAAAGCGCGAGGAAAAAGAATAAAGAAAGAGATAGCTGCTGTTACAGATGTCCCATTGAGAGAAAGCAATAGGCATGTTTTTTTTTTTTTTTTGTATTGTATTTTTTTTGTCCTAATAAGGCTAGGCACATAGTCCTCTTGTAAATCATCCCAAGAGAGAAGAAACAAAAGCGAGACATATTCTTCTCCAGTCCTCCGGGGCATTCAGGAGACAGGCGCCGTCTGCGGATTTATATTTATAATCATGGTCAGAGAGTAGTAATCTCTCCGCGGTTACACTCATTCATAAATTCATAAGTAGTGTTCACTGTAGAAGACGACACATGTTATTAAATAGCCCACACACATACACAGAAGAAAGTGCTGACGAATGGACAAAGAGTGTGGTTCTGTATGCAAAGGTTTGAGTAATAGGTGGAAATAGGTCGCTGGATGACTCGGGCTGTGTGTGTGTGTGTGTGTGGCGTGTGGTGTGTGTGTGTGTGTGTGTGGCGTGGGAGCTGGTGAATATGCCAGAGCACACATTTCAGCACAACTCAGCGCTTTTCTCCTGACGTTAACTCGCAGACAGCCAGATTAATGAATCTCTTTGAAATCAGATTAAAGACTAAAAAAACCCGAGTCTGCATCATGTGCTAGACAACTGTGTTTGTATTCCTAACTTTGTAAGGTACTATAAGCTATTGTTATATACATATAATAAGTATTGCTGTAGACTATTAATAATGTGTCTTCAAAGCTAATATTGATCATAACTAGAGTATCCAAATGGACATGAGATCGCTGTAGCTTTTAGTTTTCAAATGTGCACGAGTATGAGATTGTGAGATTCCTACCCTTATCAGGACCTTCTAAAGAGCTTTAACCAAGTTTGGTAATATCTGTGACTTTCAGGACAGTTTATTGAATTCACCTCATAAGACCAGGACTCTCTTTACTGTTTCTCTTTATTAGCTGATAACTATGGGCTTAATCAGTGTGTTCAAACAGGAAGACATTCGGCACAAGAATTTAGACCCAACAGTCATCCTCAACTTAACAAATAAGGGTATATACAGTACAGTATAGACAGTGCAGCTAGAAGAAAATGTTATCTGCTCATATAAGGAAATTCCGGCCTCAAGAGCTTAAAATCAATTCAGATTGTAGACTCTGAGTGTTAGGTGGCTGGACGTTCAAGATGTGTTTAAGTTAAATATGGAGGCTCAGATACAAAACTGTAAAAAAAAAAAAAAAAAAATTCCAGTCCTGAACTATTGCGCGAATGCATTTGCAAGTCCTCAAAAAACAGCTGTCTGCATCAGCCGAGGCCAGGACCGTCTTCATAGTAAAATGTAACTATCCCCAGTGACGACACGAATCCCAAGACCACACGGGCCTCCATGCGAGGAGATCACCGACAAGGGGACAAGGGGATAAGTCATACAGGTCCAGAGGGCAGACGGGATCTGGATTATGAGCTAACATTATGCAAAGAACAGGATATCATTCATTTCCTAGATACTCTTCACTGCCAGATTTTGGACGCATTTTCTCAGCGTCCTTCTAAATGAAGCTTTTACACTAAGTATTTGACGCTTGTGATATGAGGGGGAAAAACACAGTGTTTTGGTAATAATGCGCTTCCAGTTACACCTGCTGTTTTTGTTCGTTCCTTCTTATTTTTCTCTTTCCCAGGAGAAGGTGTGCTTTTACCGTTCATACGTATAAAGCTCATTTCCCTAGAAGGGTGTGAGTGTGTGTAAATGAAACACATTTCGGTGGCTGCGCTCTACTCGGCTCCGGTAGTGTTAGCCGTGCCTGAATCTTGTCGTAATCTTTTCCGAGCTCCCACTGCCTCACAGATTAGATAAGAAATGCCACAATTGTTCTCTTACCTGGGGGGATCTTAAACAGGGACGTACACGACATGATGTTTGCACGGTAAACGTAAATAAGCAGTTTTCTGAGGATGTTTTTGTGGTAGTCAAAGGAAATTAATAATAATTTTTAATCTTAATAAACTTACCTGCTGGCATTAAGTCTATAAGAGAAATATAAGAGAATGTCTGTGTGAAGTGTATACTGTACAGTCTGTTAGCATGCTGGCTAACAAGCCAACCTGAGAGGACTTTAATCAAACATGGTAATGTTTATTACAGCAGTTGCTAGCTAACAACAACAAAAAAATGACAGAATAGCTTAGAGAAGCAAAAACTTTCACACATTTAAGGGCAAGGATTTCATTAGTTGTGGGGTCTGGTTTTTTTTATTGTTTTTTTTTTAGTATAAGTTTACACATCGACACACACACAAACCTGCTGCACTGACAAAAAGTGAACGCAAAAGGTCACTAACATTCAAAGATTCTGTCTCTTTTTTTGTCTACAGCTCCATAGACTCGAATCAAAATGAGAAGCACTTGTATCATCTTGTCTGCACTTAAAAAAAAAAAAAGGTGTGTGTGTGAGAGAGAGAGAAGGAAAGAGATGTACAGAAATGTGAACTCTTCCTGGGGAGGTAAAAGTCCTGTCAGGTGGCTCATAGAACAAGCCCTTGGAGAGCTATCACTTGCAAACCCCAATCATTACTAAATCACTTAACCCTCTTTCACTCTTCCACCATCTCACTCATCTTTTCTCACCCTGGGGGCTCACAAATGTAATTCCTTCCCCGCAGACATAAACACACACACACACACACTTAGCTGGTCGCATCCTTAGCACTGAGACTTGTTGACCCAGAATATCCCATTACACACACACACACACACACACACACACACACACACACACAATCACACATGTATGTATGTATGTATATAAACATATAAATCGAATCTCTTCATGAACCGAGCACATAACACTGTGGAGATAAATGACTAACTTTTGAATCCAAGTGGTGTGTAGGTCCAGCAGGATGCCTTGTTTATGAAAGAACAATCAAAAGGTCAAAGTAAAGTGTGACATTATTAGAAAAAAGCAGAACCTGCCGCTAGCCCCGTTTAGAGGCTGTTTATTTTTCCGGACGAGGGATAAAAAAAACAAGGAAGTAAGTAAGTAAATAAATAAATAGATAAATAACTTTTATCTTCTTGGTGTTAAAACTCTTCTATTGGAAAGCATATAAATTACCAGAGGGTACTGTGTTTTAAAAAGTTTCTTTTCTTTTCGAACACACTTGTTATATTTGACTCCACCACAGTGCTGCTGAACTCTCGACATCACGGGTTTATTTTAATGTACTGGTGGTTCTAATAGTTGGTATTATTTAAATGGTAATTCTCACTGACTTGTATGGCAGATGTGGCACCCCAGCGGTCTGTGGTGTCTGGCAGAGGTGGGCAAAGTACACAACTCATCTACTTGAGTAAAAGAAGAGATTTCCTAGGGCAAATAGAACTTAAGCAAAAGTAGAAGCATTTACCTGTGTACTTGACTTGAAGTGCCCAGGCTGATGTACAGTATGAAGTCATATCCAGGAGGTCTAGTTTCATTTATTGCTACATACTCATTCAGTTTAATCCACGTTTCTCTTAAGCACATTATATCAAATTTCTGGTCACTGATAGTTTCATTAACAATAAATGCTTTAGATGTAAGTAATATATTAACAGTCCTCGCTTCAGATCGAAGTTTTATAATTTTATATTGATTAGATTACTTAAATAGACTTTCTGAGTCTCCACTTCTGATTTTAAACACCTGTTACATTATTAGGCGTGTCGCAAAAGTAAGGCAAGTCACACAGTTACTGTATGTATAATATTCAGCAGGTGGCGGAATCCCTATTTCAGATACTATTGTCACATAATGGAACGCCATGCAGAAATGTAGTTAAAGTAAAAAAAAAAAAAAAAAGTCAACTTCTGAGTGCAGTAAAAGTTAAACGTATCCTCTGTACTCACATATAGTAGTTTTATATTTCTAAATATCTAAATATCTTAATGCTAATTAAAACAGCCAAATGTTGAAAATGTGTCTACTTTTAAAGCAACCAATTTCCGTACAGGAGTTACTGTATTAAAGTTCTTACATTTATTTACTATACTGATTTTATTACTTATAATCCATTTCAGATTGATGCTCTTGTCCATGATTGTGGGACAGTCTATTTAAGATGCACTTTCGGATGGTATATTCCAAGAGAGATGGAAGGGAGTAAAAGAACAAGAAAACCAAATTGGACAGAAGAGCAGTGTTTACTTTTAGCTTTACGTTCAGCGTTAAAGGAGAATATTTCTTCGTTCCATCATTTTTTCCTTCCTTTCATTTTTTTTTTTTTACCTTAGGAGCTGTTTTTAGGAATAAAATGTTTTGTGAATCATTTTTATCTTTACTAAGATTTAGTCCTAAATTTAAGAGGAAATTCTAAGAAAATATCATAATTCTAAGAATTTCCTCAATAGGAGCAACTTTTAGGTTTAAGAAGCTTTGTGATTACGGGCCCTGGTGTCTTTCACAGGGACATTGGCAGCAGGTCCTTTGGGTGTGGTGGGTTGCAGGGTGGGGCCTCCGTGGATCAGACTTGTGTTTCTGATACATTCCATGGGTGCTTGATTGGACTGGGGTGCCCTTGGGCCGTTCCAGCTGGGTCCATGTGCCTCCATAACCCCCATATCCCAATTCGATTAAGTAATTGAGCCTTGCTCACCGCCGGCTGGCCTTTGATCGCCATGATCAGGCATGGGTGAGCCTTGGGTCCCCATGATCCTGTCAACAGTTTACTGTTTACTGATTGGTATATTCTAATATTTCTTGGTGGCATGTTGTTAAAGCTTAACTTAATACTCTTCCTCTTTGTGTTCTTTTTTGTCTCTGTATACTACAGCTTCAATGCAACATATCCGGCTTTGATTAGTGTTAAAGCATATACTTTTTATTGCTTTGCGCAACTGTTTCATGGTCTCGACTGAATGCATTGCCATTTTATGCTATCTCTGATCAGTTGTTATTCAGTGCAGGAACCGAGCCTCGTCCTCAGTCTGCAGCTGTTATGTGTTCTGCCCCCACACACCCTGTTTACTTTAATGCCCTTCATTTTGGTGGCACTGACGAGGTGATTGGTGCTGTCATAGGTGCTGTAAGCGGCAAAAGGGCGTTGATATCAGATGTTTTACAGAGCAATTCTGTATGTCATCTGCATTAATAAGGAAGCTATTTAATCAGATATTTAATTCCTTACCTGGGTTCCTGGCTTTGTGAGTAGGTTTGTTATAAATGGGCACACATAGTTCACAAATAGTGACTATATTGCACATCCTCTAATATCCAGTGTAAAAAAAACAACAACCTAAATTACTGATGAATATCTGCAGTAACGTCACAAATAACAACTGCAAACCATATTTGCTACAGTATGTTGGTACTGTAAATGTGAACTACAAGTCTGTAGAAACTGTACATGATGACAGATGACAGATGCTCTTTTTAGAGTCAGAGGCCACTAGTCAGCTACTGTAACCTTTCACAACCTTGTGAGAGTCCGTGTTGCTGTACAATAGTAGACCCTTTCAAACAGAGTTTTAGTTCAGCATTCGTACTTGCTCGAGGATATGTTTTAATGGAGAATGAAAAAAAGCATGACTTCGAAACTGTATATATAAAATATATATTAAAAAAACATTGTAAGTATAAAATGTAAATATATAGTAAAAATGTAAATATGCAGTATAATTTACTGTAAAGTCTTAAACCACCCATTATTTCTTCATGTAAAATTAGTAATAAATGTTTACTTTTACTTAATGTTTTTTTATTATCATTATTATTATTATTATTATGTAGATTAAATACAAGAAATATAAACCAATGTTTTACTTTGATCAGCTGCAAAGTGCTTAAAGATGCGGTTTAAAAATGGGTTGTTTATTTAATAACATGAGCAGCAACCTCATTTCCCCTCTCATCTGTTCCAACCTCTCAGTATTCAGCATCAACAGTATACTAATCACCAGCCTGATCGTCTGTCATCATATGCACCTGTTTATCACTGGTCCATGCTCCTAGATTTTTTTTAGATGCTTGAATGATTCATAGATCACTGTGTGGCTTAAAAAACAAAAAACATTCCTCAAAAACTGGTCAGGTACCGAAACTGGACCGTAAATGGTAGAACTGCAGAACTATTCCTCAAGACGGTACGTTGGCATAGTGGTTAGCGCTCTGGTCTCGCAGTTCCAAGGTCGAGGGTTCGATTACCACCGCGGGTCTGTGTGTGAGCAGTTTGTGTTCACTCTGTGTTTATCTGGTACTTCAATTATTGCCTCCCACAGTCCAAAGAAATGAAAATTTCTTGTAGTGTGTGGGATGTGAGTGAGCGAGTGTGTGTGTGTGTGTGTGTGCCCTGCAATGGATTGGCACCCTGTCCAAGGTGTACCCCACCTTGTGCCCATAGTCTCCTAGGACAGGCTTCTGGCCCTGAGCAGTACAGAAGATGAATAAATCCTTAAATACTTTGGAACCAGGATGTAACCCAGTGACGTCACTGCAGAACTTGGCAGCAGAAGCTTACACATGGCAAGTGAGTATCATTTATCCACTCATACACTAAAATTATATCGAAAATAGAGAAGTGGGACTGGCGCATCTGTAACTCATTGCTGTTGTGCAGAATGTCTTTCAAAGGACAGCGACTTGTCTTTATCTTTGATGTGGTATTGATTTGCTAAGTATCAAAGAACTTTTAAACTAGCCATTATAGGATCAAACATACTGCACACACACTCACACCACAATATGGCCGTCTGTACTTCAGCCTTACAATAATGTTCAAGGTAGATGGAAGAATACAGTCTGACTCGTCTCACTGAAGTGGTTCAAATACGAATAACACGAATACAATCTTTGTGGCTCTTGAAAAAGAAAAAAAAAATCAATATCAGTACCATGAGAGATCCATTTGTGTTTGTGTGTGTATAAACTAATCCCACTAAAACTGTTTATTTAGCAGTCAGACGTCTCCCCCGTGTGATCTGTCATCATCATCACCGTCACTGTAATGTTTTTTTCTTTTTTTGTTTTGTTTATGGAGATGCTCTCCACTTTCATATATTAAAGACGAAAGCTTGATGATGCATCGGCCAAACTTCACTCCTCACAGGGTAATTACATTCCCCTCTGTGCTCCATAACTCGCACTGATAGAGCCACTGAAAGGCTTCTTCATTTGCTGCCGGCTTTCAGGAGGGGTGAGAGACGCGGGGAGCGGAGTAACAAAGCCGCAGCCGTCTGTCATCTGAGTGCAGAGAGATTACCGAAGGAGGCAGTGAGCCTGAAAAACACAAGTTTTCTCGTGATTTATTTCAAGTAACCCAGAGACGTGGGGTTAGACCTACAGCGGCAAGGAAGCGCAGCGCAGCAATCACAGTGGGAAGGAAATGCTCCTTCTGGTTATTTTAATACACAAACTCATCAATATCCATATAATATTATTGATATAGGCTTGTAAAATTCATCAGTGGAATGCTTTGGGCTTACATATTAGATTATGTCGGACAGCATTGAGCATAAGAAAAATACACAATAGTAGGGTTACTTTAGTCTCTTGTATTGTTTCTTTTTCTGTACAAAATTTATGGTGTAATAATAAACTTGCTTGATAAGCTTACAAGCCGGTCATCTCCGGCCATAAATATGTAACATGGATTGCCGTAGACAGTAAGGCTTCACATTCAACCTTATGGAACTTTTAATTGTGGATTATGTATACAGTTGGATTAAACCTTGGATTGCGAGCATAATTTGTTCCGGAAGCATGCTTGTACAGTATAGCAAAGCACTTGTATATCAAGGTGAATCTCCCCCATGAGAAATAATGGAAACTCAGGTGATTCGCTCCACAGTCCAAAATATTCATATAAAAATAATGAAAACAAAATATAAAGTAAAAATAAAACAAATTAACCTGCACTTTACGTTGGAAAAGAATTGTCCCTGGTGTTAGACGAGAGAAGAACCAGGAGGAAGGGGGCTACTGTGTAGGATGACTTTCACACACATACTAACAGAATCACTCCTCTCTGACAGAGAGTCTCTGGTTACTAGAATCTTCTTCTTTTTGCGTGAACCTCTCTAATCACACTTGCTTCTTCCTCCTTTTGAGGATGTTGCGAAAATGTGACCTTGCGTTGTTGTAACTTTTTTTTTTCCTTGACGAGAGCTGTGATTGCAGTACAGTTACTAAACAACAGTCACTACACTTGGATATGAAATTTTAAAAAATCCTTTACGCATGCGCACACACGCGTGATCACAATGTTACAGTATAGTAAGGCGCACAAGTGACGCACGAGTACTGAGACTGAGCGTGCGAGAGAGAGAGAGAGAAGAGGCATTGGCTCAGTTGTGAATATGTGACGCTTGGCAGACAAAGCACATGCATACTACAGAACTCGTATCGTATATAATAAATTATTTAGTATTATTTAGTATTATTTATTTAACAAGTTAAAATGTATTAAAAATTTAGCAAAACGCTGGCATACCAAGTTACTCGTAATCCAAGGTTCCACTGTATTATATGAACGGTTTAACACTCACTCACTCATCATCTATATCGTTTTATCCTGTATTTAGGGTCACGGGGGACCTGGAGCATCTCCCAGGAGAGTTGGGGCACAAGGCAGGTGCCAACAGGGTGCCAATCCATCGCAGGACACACACACTCACACACTCAATTACACACTACGGCCAATTTGGGAAAGCCAATTAACCTAACCTAAACATGTTAATTAAAAAGTTAATTAGTTTTGTTAAGCAGACAACATTCACATCGAATATTGTCCTATTTCACAAAACGTAGACGTTAAGAGACAAAACCAGTACCTGCTGGAGTGACTGTAATGGCAGTAACAGAGTGTAAACCTCGTTTTCGTGGCTTAAAAATTCTTCAAAAACACTATGGACACATTCAAACCCTTCGCGCCAGCTGGTGTGTTGCACAGGATGCATCTCCGCTTCACTGATCACATGACAGAAAAGGAGCAATGAGATTGGCTTGTCACAATGGGACGGCTTTTGCTGGAAAATCTGGCAGCTACTTGTCATGCCTTGCTCAAAAGGTGGAAGTATAAAGAGTGTAAAAATAAGGTTATATAGTGGTTTTTTTTTTTTTTTTTTTTTTTGCAAATTAAACATTTTGTTGGTGACAACCCAGTGTTTGGGAGAATAATAAAAGCTAAAATGAGTGAAAATCTGAAAAATTGTGCTATCAATTGTGCCGTGTATTTGTTTTTGATCTTCTGTCCGCTCCTGTGAAGTGGACCATCTGATCTGCACGTTTATCTTGGCACAGGCTTTACGCCGGATGCCCTTCCTGACACCACCATCCCATTTCCATCTCGGCTTGGAACCAGCACTAAGGAGATGCCCTCCATCCGGTTGGTGGGTTTGGGGCATTGGCCGGGAATCAAACCTGAGCCTTCAGCATGGCATGTGAGACGCCTACCGCTAAGTCACATTATATAGTGTTAATTAATCAGAGTAATAAAAAGAAGTCTACTATACTTGTTGGGGTAATGTGAAAGACGTGAGATCAAGTGCATTTATGATTCCATTATTGTTGTAGTTGTGGTTCAGTAATTGCACTTAAACTAATAGGAAGGTGTGTAGTCCCAAGAGTGAGGAGTGGGAAAGTATTTATTTATGCACCCTGCTTCAAGTATGTAAATGCCTTTTTTTTTTTTCTTTTTCTGTGCACTGTGTTTGTAAGTGCATGAGTGGATGAACATGCACGTCTGCTCACTCGTCTGTAGCCTAGCATGCATCTAAGGGCATGGATGACATCCCTACACACATTTCGTGAACACTCGAGGTGCGAAAGCCTATTCATGCTTTTAAGACTAATGAGCTATATGTTAATTTGATCCACATTCAGGCGTATTTGGTGTAATTTAAACGCCAGGACGAATTATCGCAGGAAGCAAAGCAAAACATTCCACCCGTGCTCCGCGATGATATACAACGGCTGGAATCAGCCGAGAGTGCTAATCTGTCATAAGCCGCATTTAAGCTCTATTTAACAGGCCTTTGGTCGCATGTGGCGCTTGCTCGAGGGTGCCCCATTATTCTGTTTGTTAATAAATGTTTGCGTTGCCCCTACAGAAACTCTGCATATGGCAATGTGTGTTAAAGTGTGTATGAGCGGGTGCGAGCCCCAGCGCTCGGATCCGACGGACTGTCAAAAGATAGATGCAATAAATGCTGGCTGATTTCTTCCCTGAAGTCTTTCTGTCATGGTGGAAGATGAGAGGCTCGGCACGATTCTCGTCTCCAACAGCTGCTGGGGTATTTTTAGTAGGCATTGTATGTGTCTGGCCTGTGCTCAGCCCCTGATAAACATCGAGAGAGAGAGAGAGAGAGAGAGAGAGAGGGGCCCATGGCATAGAACCAATCCAGTATATATTACTGTAGAACATCATACTTGCATGTCATCCTTTTTTATATCCTAACAGCTTTAGCTGACCATAAAACATCCCATATTTAACCGTGTGGTATCATATAACCTCCTTCGTAATGCAATCATTCCCACGTCATGATGTTTCTAACGCAGAGTAACACAGGGTATGCTTGTGTCAGTTTTGGGTAATTTCCAGTTTAAACCAGCAGTGTGTAGTGGTGGCAATAATTTGTTGTTGTTGTTGTTGTTGTTTTTTTCCAATGAAACGATCCGTATTCAAGTCCTTGATTTTATTCTTCAAAACCTGCTGGACCTGGCTGGATTAAGAGTCAAAAAAGAAACGAGCCCAGTGGTTTCCTTTTGCGTTTCGATCTGGGCGTGACCCAGGTCATGGCTTCAGGAGCTAAGCACTGTATCATTGTCACATTGTCGGTTTTTCACAAGTTGTCCAGTTGATTCGTACAACTTTTCAGCCAGATTGGTTAGTGACATCACCTGTTTAGTGCACAGGGAGAACTATAATGCATGGTATGTTGTCCCAATACTTTTGACCACCACTATTTTAACCACAATAACAGGACTGTTTTATTCGCTCTGTGTTGTACTGAAGCAATAATGCAGAAGCGATAGTGCTGATGTACTGAATAACAGCATGGCTATTATTCAGCTATAGGCGCATATGGAATTTTGATTATTCAAACAGATTCTTCCCAGGAGAAACCACAGCGGGATAGAGTGTAGCATGCTTCAATGTAACACCTAGACAACCTGTAGGTAAACCTAGTAGTGGATTCAGTGGAACAAATTATTGTTAGAACAAGACATTAAACATGTAGGGTCCCCGAGTGGCGCAGTGCTGAAGTGCTCGCCCTATCATCCGGAGGTCACTAGTTCGATTCCCGGATGATGCTGTAGCCTCTCGCAGCCAGGGGCCTAGAGAGAGCTGATTGGCCGAGCTCTCTCAGCGGGGGAGGCACTTGGCGCTCTCTCATCAATCACGGCCTTACAGCCAACCATTAGCCAATTACACTAACTGTCGGTCGCCAGCATGGGTGAACGTAGGTCGGTATGGTCCACAGTACTGCGAAGAGGGCAGAATAAAACCCTCATTCAAAACCAGTCACAGAAGCATTTCAGCAAGAAAACATATCTGATAACAAGCAAGATAACATTATATCATCTTCAACACCAACACCACTTTGTCTCCGTAGTAGCTCCATTTCTCCCGCACTGGCGGCAGGTTTATTTTCTAACACTTAGACACGGTCTGGTCTTGCAGAAGCATACTGTAGCTATTAACATAATTTCAATTATGCTTAACATAATAAATAAAAAATAAAATAAAAAAAGAAGCTCCTTTTTGACATAACTGTAATAATACTGTTGTGTAACCGGACTCTTTTTTTTTTCCCCCGTCCGTTTCATAACACACAACACAAGTGTTAAAATAAGAGGTGATGCTTATATTTCCTGACAGCTGTGTGTCAAATTGTCAACAAGGCCACTACATCAGCCTACTTACATAAGGCCCTCTTTATCCCTGCCAAGCTCGGATATCTCCGCTATTATGACAATCTTGTTTATGAAACATGTCGTTATATGAGAAAAGACTATTAAATTATTACAATTATTATGATTAAGGCATACAGGAGAACAGTGTGATGTCATCCTTACAGTATGTGTAGGGTTCAAATAAAGTGCTATTGATTATTCCTAATCCACATGGTGGTGTGATTTGCAATTATTATACACAGGCACACACACACACACACACACACACACACACACACACACACACACACACACACACACACACACACACACACCCCAGCACAGTCACAAGCAAGTGAAAAGGAGGACATATAAAAAGAAAGGGCTTTAACCAGATGGACGGTTTTACACACACACACACTCTACGTCAGCTCTGTGTCATGGTTTCACATTACGAGCTCGAGCACGGCCGAGACCAGAACAGCGCTTTATAATCAACTTTTCCAAATACACTCATCCGGAAGCACTGACCCATATTTCAAACTTTACACAGCTGTTTATTTGGCCTTATAAAAATTGATCTGGGAGCAGTCTCTCTCTC
>JAAGKR010006029.1:0-45000 GCA_011419295.1 Clarias macrocephalus
GGAAAACAGTCCGGGTAATCTACAGACGAGGCCACGCCCACACGCTATTCACATGGAAAACAGTCCGGGTAATCTACAGACGAGGCCACGTCCACACGCTATTCACAGGGAAAACAGTCCGGGTAATCTACAGACGAGGCCACGCCCACACGCTATTCACATGGAAAACAGTCCGGGTAATCTACAGACGAGGCCACGCCCACACGCTATTTACAGGGAAAACAGTCCGGGTAATCTACAGGCGAGGCCACGCCCACACGCTATTCACAGGGAGAACAGTCCGGGTAATCTACAGACGAGGCCACGCCCACACGCTATTTACAGGGAAAACAGTCCGGGTAATCTACAGGCGAGGCCACGCCCCCCGGCTTGAACACACAGAGTTTCCACACAGTGAGTTTTCTGCGCGTTTGGAAGATGGCACGCGCTACACAGCCGAGGAAGCTCTTCAGAATGTTCTGGACAGTGGGAGGAGTTTACCTTTTCCTCAGAAGAAGATTTTACGACTCTGACGACGAGCGGGAGCATTTTGAAGAGAGAATAGATCCAGCAGAGGATTTTCAAACAAGCTGTTATGACAATCGGTAAGTCTTGTATAACTCTTATTCTGATAAAATAAACCTAATATTACATTTTTCCTCACTTTGGCTAGCTTATGCCAGTTTATGTGAAGCTTTGTCTTTCAATGTCACTTACCCTGCGTTCACACCGCACCCTGCGTTCACGCCTTGCCGCCGACGCCTGTCGCCGCTCGTCGCCGCTCTGACGTAGATAGAATGTCTTTCTTGTATTTAAAGGGGCCGCAAAGCAATCAAGCTTGTTGATCTTGTGGAGACTGACCAAAATGTGGAAGAAAACAAGTAACTGATTTATAGAAAGAACTGATGATACAAACAAATGATAAGCCATTCGTATGGTGTGGCTTCTGTTCATTGTGAATTGCTAGTCTAATTTAATATATATTTCTTATTATTATAACATTAGAATCACTTACTAGACTTTGTCTTTAATTAAAATAACATTACTAATTAATAAACACCCATTACCGCAATAATTAACTTCTTCTCCATTTTGCTTGGGAACTAATGTAGCCGGAACAAAAGTTACAGGACTGCATTCCGCGGAACCCTCTCAAGCAAAGGACCTCTACTTTTAATTGGTTGACGCTCAACCGCGGAGCTGATTTCAACTCCCTTCGCTGCTCTCGCCGTTCTCGCCACCGGCTCCCATTGAAAATTAATGACTTCCGGCCGCTTTGACGCTCTCGCCGCGTTCGGTGTGAACGCAGGGTTACATAGTTTAGGGTAGAATGTTAATCATACTAACATGCTGCCTCATGTAGCTTAGCACAAACAGGTTAGTTCCCGATGGCTAAGCTAATGCCTTATGGAGTTTATATATGTTACTAAATGTTCTAATGTATTTCACCTCGTTTTTGGACAGCTTTAGATTATGGTTGCTAATATATATTTTGATCAGTTTTGGTTAGCTTATCGGTAATGTTATTTAGCACAAGCATGTTAGCTACAGCTGGCTAAAATAATGCCTTATGCAGCCAAGATGTTTATGACTATTATCTGTAAATCTTCACAATAGCTTTTGTTTAGGTGTAAATGTGTTAAATGTGCATGGCATTATGCTAATGTCTCAGGTGTAAATGTTTGAGATGCACATGGTCTGTAGTTTATCAACAGATTTGACTTCCATACAGAGCCACTAATAGTGCCTCTTGATAGTGTATGAGGTCTCTGTAGCGAGTGGATGACTAGTGAGGCATAAACTATGTCCCACTGCAGTCATTGTGTATGTGTATAGAAGCAGGTACCTCAAATAACCATCCAGATTTTTCCAAAAACTGGGGCTACACTAATGACACCAACTACAATGAGCTTGGCATTTTGGGTGCGGATTGAGTTTTTTGGAAGAAGGTCTGTAAGAGCATGCATGCACACACGCACTCACTTACTCACCATATACAATGCTTAATCCTATTAACAGAGTCGCGAAAGGAGTCTCCAAAGGAGACTTGGGGCATGAAGCGGGGTACACTCTGGACAGGGTGCCAATTCATCGCAGGACACACACATTTACACACTCATTTACACACTACGGGCAATTTGGGAATGCCAGTTAGCCTAACCTAGGAAGGTGCAAAGCGACAGTGAAAAAGAACCCTACATCTGTCAGACAGTTTGAAAGGCTAATAATAGCAGCAATCTCCTATAGCAATGCTGGTTACTGGAAACATTTAATTGGCTCAGTTGCAGGAAGAGTGAGGAGAGATTCTTGTTGAAGTCTAATTCTTGTTGAAGACCTCTTTCAGCTCAAGATACCTGTGATGGACTCAGGAAGACCAGCAGATGTTCTAACAAATATCTTCTCCATCTATCTAAGCAGAACTGTCATTCTGATGTAATTCAAGGCCACTAACATCATCCTTGTACCCAAGAAGTCTCCTATGCCCTATCACTGTGTCCATCCCTTCCCTTCACAATGGATTAATCATTAACTCTGCTAAGTGCCAGTTTAGACAGATAGACATAGATTTTCATATGGACCACACTGCCAAGGATGGAGCTTTTCCCTTGCTGATCAAGGCAGCAGCCATAAGTGTTCCAAGAGACATGTACCATGAAATACCTGAATTCCTTCTATGCGCGATTCGAGGACAAGACAGCAAAAATTGCTAACAGCATAGCTTCAGTTATCATGAATATCAAATGAGGACTGCCCACTCAGTGTCTCAGAGCATGACGTAAGGAGAGCTCTAAAAAGAGTGAACAGCAGAAAGTCTGCTGGTTCTGATGGCATTCCAGGAAGAGTGCTGAAAGTCTGTGCAGATCAGCTGGCTCCAGTGTTCACCTGCATATTCAATATGTCCCTTGCCCTGTCCACAATGCCTACATGCTTCAAGCTGTGGCTCTGACATCAGTGGTAATGAAGATGCCATCTCCCATGTCCTTCATACTATACCTTCACATCTGGATATTGGGAAAGGCAATTATGCAAGGCTTCTTTTCATCGACTACAGCTCAGCTTTCAATACTGTAGTCCCTAAACAACTCTTCATGAAGCTCAGTGATCTGGGACTCCGTCACTCACTATGCTCCTGGATTCTGAGCTTCCTGACAAACAGACCACAGGTGGTAAAGATTGGACAGCGGTTCTCAGAAAGCAGAACATAGGATCACCTCAAGGTTGTGTTCTGAGTCCCCTGCTGTTCTCTCTCTACACCCATGGTTGCTATGCTTGTCACAGCGCTAACTCCATTGTGAAATTTGCAGATGACACAGTGGTGGTTGGTCTGATACAGAACAACAATGAGACGGCTTATCTGAAGGATACAGCAGCACTATCTTCTGTGTGTAAGACTTAAATGTCTCAAAAACCAAAGAGATGGTGGTGGAATTTAGGAGAAGTAAGCAGGTTTCTCAGTATACACCGCTCAAGATAAACAGGACTCTGGTGCAGAGGGTGAATAGCTACTAGTATCTGGAACTCCAAATCTCTGAGGACTTGTCCTGCTCACCCTATATCTATTCATTGGTGAAGAAAGCAAGACAGCTCATGTACTCCCTCAGACTGCTGAGGAAGTTCAGGATCTACGGGGGTCTACATAAAACCATCTACTCCTTGGTCATCCAATCTGTTGTCTCTGGCAATGCAATCTGTTGTCTCTGTTGTACCAGACAATATTACTGTCTGGTCCATGGAAATAGCAGCTCCCAGGACAAAAGGGACTTGTGATCAGGTGTGCCGAGTGCATCACCAGGACCGTATTGACTGGCTGATGGGACATTTACATTCACCATCCTAATAATAATCTGTTTCCGCGGCTGCCATCTAGTAAGAGACTCCGCTCACTCAGGAAACAAACTGAAAGACTGAACAATAAATTTTTCTACCAGGCTATAAAGGCAATACATACTCAACTCCAACACTGACTGACAAATTCTGCACATAGTCACTTTTACAAAGTCACTTTATCTGTATCTTCATTTAATATCATTGCACTGATTTCACTTTTTGTACAACCAAATTCTTTATAATTTCATATTTATACCGTATTGTATATAATTTATTTAATGTTGTCCTAAGTGTATTTTTATATACATTTTGTACATACATACACCCTTTTTTTACAGTCTGGAGTTTGTCCGTATTGCATTTCACTACTGTTGTGCTTGTACAACCATGTATGTGACAAATAAAATTCTTGAATCTTGAATCTACTGTCCACAACACCCTGACTGCTCTAACCAGACGCCTTGGAGCATGCAGTAACAGAGTTTATGAACAGTTAGTGAATGTCTCATGGCAACCTTTTGCTAACTTCAACCAACCGCTAAGCCCTAGCAAGCAGAAATATAGAACGTTTGAGAGTGAATTGCTCTAACTTTACTACTACTGCCTCATGCTAGAGGTCAGGCAAATGAGTAAAATTCTAATAAACTCAGCATTATTTGTATAACGCTTTTAACAATGGTCATTGTTGTGAAGCAGCTTTACAGAATCAAAAGTGTATGTGAGAAATTTACCACATTTGTTAACCATAAACCTTCGACTCTGTCCAGTCCAAGAGGCTGATTCATTACTGGTGATTACTCACAAATATAAATATTTTAAATAATGAATCAGGTTTAATCTGATCTCGGAACTTTACACTGACACAGCCAAGTTTTATTTATGTCAAACTAAACATTAAAATTTAAATTAAAAGCCCTGCCCACAGTCTGAGGTGACACCTGAGGTGGCATAACTGCCAGACTAAAATAAGAGAAAATATATATTATGATCCTGTTTTATTAAACTTTAAATTAATTTGTTTTTTTTTAAGCTTTAATTAACTTATGAACAGTCTCTCTTAGCTTCATATTATTCCCATATCACACTAGGGTTAGGGTTAGGGTTAGGAGGTCCTCTATAAAGGTCCTCTATTTACTACACTACACTTTATTACAATGTACTACCGCTTTACTATACCAGTGTAATAAACACATTAAAATCAAACTGCTACAACAACAAAAGTTATGAGCTTCTTTCATTTTTTTTCTTTTACAGCTGTTTCATGCAAACATAAAAGTTGTATTAATGGGACATATCCCACTGACATCATTTCCACTTTAAAGACTACCATCAGGTGAGATGATGATAAACATTTTTATCTTATGAAAACAAATCATACTAACAACAAAAAATATGCTAAAAATAATAACAATAATGTTACATGAGCAAATTCCTGAGGTAAATGTGGGCTGTAATTGTAAGGAACATGGATGAGACAATTAAACACAGTAATAATAAATCTGTGACGCTTTTGGAACTGCTCGGGCGCGCAGTACCACAGAACAGCTTACCTTATGAAGCTAGAGTTACTACATGAAGGATTTATCATCACACAACATGTTCTTGAGGTGAAGGTGATTGAGGTATTGAGGTAAAGTGAGCTAAAACCTGTCCTGAAGCTCAGGTCATCATCAGTCTCTGAGCCAAACTCCTTCACCCTGGACACAAATAAGATTCCAAAAATGTTTTGGATTCTGTACACTGACCCGTTGCACCACATGCTGGTGAGCATGACCACCCAGCTCCAGCCATCCTCAGGGTATTCAAACTCGCTCTGTTCCTTCACCAAGGCCTGATGGCTTTCCCCGTCTCCACCATTTTTCACCCCCTCCACCTCGGTAAAATGCATCTCACAAGGTTTAAACTCAGGCTCCCCCACCTCAGTAAAGCTTTTCTCCTCATGGTTTACTTTTACTTCAGGCTCCTCTGCCTTGGTTAAGTGCTGCTTTGGTTCATTTACTTTCACCATCGACTCATTTACCTCAGTTATGTTCTTCTCCTCTGGGTTTATTTTTACCGCAGGTTCCTCAGATGCCCTGGTTGAGACCTTCTTCTTAGGATTTGTGTCAGCCTCAGTAAAATACGTCTTGGTGTTTACCTCAGGTTCCTCGGGCAGTACCATGGATTTGGTGTCCTGACGAGTTTCAAGTTCATGGTTCTCACTCATTGCTTTGTCTTCTGTCGTAACTGTTAACATCATTTTATCTGAGGGTTACAATATTTAAGATCTCCTTTATGGTTACAACAATAATAATACAAAATTATTGAGGTTTCAGTCAGATTCTCCCTACAGCAGAGCTCAGGAAACAACTATCGCAGACAAGCTGATTATTTAAAAACAAACAAACAAAAATAAAACACTCTAACACTCTCTGGTACAATGTAACAGTACAGTATAAATGGATGCACAAGAGTGGGCCTGCCTAAGTTTGCATATTCATAATAGGGACATTGTGATTGGACAGGACACAGAATTCCTGTTCAAATGGAGAGTCTCCTGTATGGATGAAATGGTTTTCACAGGTACCACTCTTTAGTCCATTTGTCCAGTAAAACACTTAAGTACTCCATCTCAACAGAAAGCAACCTGGCTGCAGTGTGTTTTATCAAACTCACATCATGAAAAGAAAAAAAAAACATTAAGTTTTTACTTCATACTCTTAAACTGTGCTGAAGTATGGACAAGTATGGCTTTTTTTTTTGTTTGGTCCTCTTGGGGACTCCTCCAAGATTCTGTGTACAACCATTGATCTAGAAGATAAGGAACAATTTAAATTCTTCATTTGTTTATCCACTTCTTTTAAATGTCATTAATCTGGAGAAAAAACAGGGAATAAAAGATAAATCTGTACAAATTTTGCTGTAAAAGAAATGTGTAGTAATACAAAATAAACTCGTTAAATGATTAGAGTTTAAAAGTCACCATATCAATTAGATTTCAGCATATCATATCAATCAGATTTATTCCAATCTGTTTTCCCAAAACTGGTTAAAATATAAAAACTCAACACCCGACACATTCCATAGTAGTTTATATATGTTTAAGGGTTTTTCTCTCCCAAAGCATCCCACAGAGGTGCAGCCACTTTCAGTTTAAAGATGGCCTTGTGTGACTCTTTGAGCATGAACATGGCTGTACATAACCTCATCCTGCGCTGAAGGTGAAGAATTATCAGCAACATAAACTACTTCATTTATTTCTTGTAGGAGCTTCTGTTTAGACACTAACTACATTTCATTTGTTTTGAACATGTTTAATGTTTTGGATGTTTGTGTATGTTTAATCTAATTTCATCTAATCTTAACAGATTGATTGAACATCAGCGTAATGTCATCAAAAGTCTTTTAGCATTGTAGCTAACAAGCAGGTTACCTCATGATTTTCACAACAGCTCCACCATCATCATGGCACCTCATGGTCATCATAAATTCTCCTGGTTGCCTCTGAAACACAAGAACAAGATAATAAAAATGTTATGTTGTTCCTGGGGTTCATAAAAAAAAAATATATATATATATATATATATATATATATATATATATAAATTTTTTTTTTTTTTTTTTTTTTACTCAAACAGTAAAATACCATATAATCTTGTATTCAATCATGTGCCATCATATTTCACATCTCTAATCAGGTACACCACAAATCTAATTAGATATGCTCCATTTACTTCAAGAGAACATGTCACTATCTTAGAGAGGACAGAGTGGCCAGAACTTTCCATTTCAAAACAATAACCACTAAGGAAGAACCCATTCCAGAAGCTTTCATGCCCAAAGCTGTTTTGAAAATTAAGGTAATAGTCCAAAATTATTGTCAATTGGAAGGTGTGTTACACATTAACCTTGAGCACATTTAAGAATGTTTCTTGTCTAGTAGCAGATAGACAACACACTGTAAAAAATATCTGTAAAAAAAACAAAACAAAACAAAAAAACAGGGATTTTCCAACAGTAAGACACTGTTATTCAAAAATACATTTGAATAATGTGAATCACAAACTACTGTTTAATTCTACGGTACAGAACAGTATTTTTTAAGTCTAGTCACATGTCTGACGCTGTTGCTGATGCCCACAACTACTCAGAAGACATTCCTGCAGGTCTAATCTGAGCAAGATCATCAAATCTAGCCTCATCTTTACACCTGGTGTACGTAAATATTGAAGAACGAAGGAGGAAGAGTTTTAGAACGCAACAGTTCTGAGGTTTGTCCCGACTAGGAACTTATCGGCTTAAGTTCCGCTCCAGGGATGCAACGCTTAAGTGCGGTTTTCCTCAGTGCACAAAAGTGTGAAAAAATAAGACTAAACTGGGTAAAACTGATGATTTAACGTGTCACGTTGACTTTTGCAGCTCGAAGCTCTTTGACCTTTTTACCCAAAGAGGTATCTTCAATCACTTCGAGTTACTAACTGACATTAATGTGTTGCGGGCCTTGGACATCTCCATTAAAAAATGTGGACAGGGAATCAGGAAGTACCTGCAGACCAAATCCAAGAACAAAGATGTGCAATCTGGCATCTCCCAGGATGAAGATGGAGAGTTGATTAATACAGCTGCTGATGGCCTACTTCAATGAAGGAATACAGGGACTAACACTCCATCCTGACACCGATTTTTGTTTACATTTACTTGCTATTAATGGGCTTGATATTCGGTCATTTATAATTTGTATCCAATTGTCTGTGTTCTACAGATATCTGCTACGGCAGCAGATGTTGAGCGCACCCTGACCCTCCCCGCCTCTCCACGACTGACACTGCTGTGTAAGTGTCAGATAAGCAAGGTTCTCCCATCAGTTTACCTCATCAAAATTGTTTTACCCATCCCAGGTCATGAAAAGTAATAATCTGCAGAAAATTTGTTACTTATTTTACAATGAATGAATAAAGAACTGATGACCATATTAGACACTGTTTTAACGACAATTTGTTGTCTTTATCAGTTGCCGGTGATGAAGCCACAACTGGAGGATGGATGATGACCATCGAAAATCATGTAATCTGTGAAGGTGTTGACCAAAGCTTCTGTCACGGTTGCTGTTCATGGGCATAATGGCAGAGCTGATGTGCTTGAAAAGTCTTTTAATAAAACAAATGGAAATAGAACAGGAACTTAACCAGGAGATAAACAAACATGACAGACTAGGAGCTACACAGACTAGGATTTACACACTGACTAAGAGATAAGCATGAGAGATAATGTATATAAAAAAAACGCTCAGAAGTTAAACAAAACAGCAAACCATTTAACTGAAACGATGCAAGACAAAGACTAACTGAACTCAGGAACATTTATAACAAAACTAACTAGGGGTTACACACAGACTAGGATTTACACACTCACTAGGAGATACACAGGCTAGGAGATTAGCATAGATATATATATAAAACACTCAGAAGTTACACAAGGAACCAACACAAGGAACCAACACAAGGAACCAACACAAGGAACCAACACAAGGAACCAACACAAGGAACCAACACAGCAAACCACTTAACCGAAACGATGCAAGACAAAGACTAACTGAACTCAGGAACATTTATAACAAAACTAATGAGCAACCTCAGTTCAGCCATCACCTGGCCGAGGTGCATTCTGGGAAATGGAGTTTATTAACACAGAAAACTAGAGTCTCTGGGCGCTTTGGCGCCCTCTAGGGGTTATCCCTGACAGCCTCATCACAGGGCTAACTGGCGTTTTTTACACTTACTATGTCTTTAATCTACGGTAACAAGAGGAAGCTTCAAGGACCCTGGGGTTTGTACAAAGGTAAATATTGTTTTGGTATCGTGCCTTATTTCCCAGATCTGTTAAAAACTTGTCATTTAATATAAATCGTGCAATGATTTAACAGGAAGCAGAGAACTGTCAATGACATAAACCACTCACCACCATAATGTAATGTTTGTTCTCATACATATTATTATGTTTGAAAAAATGTTATCCGTATTTAATACAAGTCTCTTTTATTGATGTAGTGCTTTATCAATACATTTTTACAATTGTGACACTACTCATATGGCAGAAATGTCCAGATAATACAAATCATGCAGTTAGTTCATGCACATATTGTGTTCGCCTAATGTAAAATAATGAAAATATTAAATTAGTATTTACATTACAGTTGAGAAAAAAATATGGCAGTTTTATTTGATTCCGAGGTGGCATTTTACATCCGTCACGGGTGTCAGTCAGGACTCTGAAATGAGATCATTCTTTCATAATGAATATACACAGAGGTTATAATATCATGAGTAAACATCTTTGAATAGTCTTCATTCTGAAATTCATCACGACTTACCAAGCCTAATGTACAGGATGTTATTTCTACATTGCTTTTTAGGCGCTTCGTTGGTTTGAATCCTGAGAGAGGGACAAAGGCCAGCCAGGTGAAGCTGATCTCCAAAAAGACGGGGAAACTTGTCCATAAAAAGACTGCAACTGTAAATGTCCATGTAGCCACCCTGAGAAAAAATCTTTTGGACTTTGAGTGGCGTTTTGTTCCGTGATACTAAGTCAGTACAGCACATGTTCAACATCCTGTTTTGGATCTGAGGTCTGTGCTCTGCTCTGCCTATGGGTGCTTTGATGCAAAGTCAGTGTGGTGTTCTGCAGTTAAATGTTCATGTGAAACCTGAAGTGACAGCACTTTTTGCAACAACATATTTGCTTAAATTCACAGGATTTCAGTATGCTGCTATTTTACATGTTAATAACATGTATTTTGTCTATTATTTTAATGTCCATGTATTTGTTAAGTGGAAACAGTGTTAATGTATTTGATATGTTGGCTTTAATAAAAGTATTTATTAAAAGTCTTAAACGGTTTAAGGCCATCTTTTGTTCAAGCAATTTGTTTAAGAAATTCAGAAAATAAATTTGAATCATAAATAACATTAATATAACATAAATAAAAATCATTTTATAATATAGCCTAATACCAATAAATTACAGTGTTATACTGTACATCATATTTTTACAGTTCAGTACTGTAATATATTTTACTGTCATTCCATATTACACTACATGCACTGTAAAATTACAGCTCAAAGCCGGAAAATCTAGCTGCCAGCTGTTTACTGTAAATTAACAGGATTTTTTTTTTTACAGTGCAGTAAAAAACATTTTTAAGAGAGTGTTTCAACCTTAAGTCCGTGGATGACACAATGGGGTGAACCGCGGTGTTCCATGATTGATCAAATTTCCATTTTTATGTTGATAATTTTTCCCAGTCGTCAGTTTTTCACAAAAGTTAGTTCTCATTTTACATGTACAAAAAGCAAACAAACAAGAAATTCTAATCTGTTTGGGTGTTTCTACCTGGTCCTTTGAACTCCTCACCTCCACACCTAACAGCAGCAGAATATTGAGAATGTTCTTACCTTTACCAGGATGTCAAGTCTATGCACTCAGGTCACATTCACAGAAACAAAAGCTCAATAATTGAAAATATTCAATATCACATCTCCCAGCAAGGGATTCGCTTTATTTTATAACATACTGTACAGCAGGATAACACACACACACACACACAAAAAAAAAAATTTAAGTTTCAATAAAAGCACCTTCACCTTCTGAGGCTCTTCACCATGCGAGCCTCACTTCTCCACAGCTATTTCCAACTCAGAGATCACATGTAAAAGCATGAGAACATGCATTTGTTTAAAAAATCTGGAAGAGTATCAGTTTTAAAAACCCACCCATTAAGTACATGTGCATGTGCCTCAAAATGCACCAGTGTCATGTTGTGTATTTAATTCTGTTACAGTTAGAATTGAGGAACTTTTAATTCAAAAAAAAAAAAAATCTTAAAAATGCAGAGTACTATAATCGGACTCAGTATCTGCAAATAACCTAATTTATGTACTTGTGCTCGGGCTGATAAAAAGTGGTATATACTGAATATTCTTGTCATGTCCTTTAAGCTGCTCCTGATCAGTGTAACTGTGTGTATCTGGGTGCATTATACTGTGGAACCAGGCCACTGCCATCACGGCACACCATCTCAATGAGGTGCTTTAACTCTGAAACAGGGTTTATGTAGGTGGAACGTGTAACATCCACATGAAGGGAAGGACTGGAGATTTCCCAGCAGAACATCGCACAGAGCATCACACTGCCTTTGCCTGCTCGCCTTCTTCCCATAATGTATCCTTGTGCCATCACTTCCCCAGGTAGGCGACATCCACATGCACTCAGACGTCCACATGATGTTAACAGAAACATGATCCATCAGTCCAGGCCACCTTCTTCCATTGTTTTGTGGTTCAGTTCTGAGCTTTGAGTGGTCCAGTTGTAGGAGCTTTGGTGGAGGACACGGGTCAGCATGGGCACCCTGACCACTATGCACCTCCATACGCAACAAACTGCTGTGTTCTGACTGCTTTATATCAGGGTCAGCGTTCACTTGTCAGTAAATTGAGCTACACTAGCTCTTTTATTGGATGGGACTACACAAGCCAGACTTTTCAGGAGCTGTAAGCCATAATCATCAAAAGGTTGAAATATTTATTTCTCTTTTTCAATTAATATACAGGAAAAAAAATCCACCAAAATCCTAAGTTTTCAGATGCATTATGTATATAAGGAGGTCTTTCAGCTCTTTACTCCTGTGCCGTACTTTTGTCGGTTTCATTCTTCCTCTCATTCCTCCTCTTCCTCCACTCCAACCCTGGGATCGCACACAACACAGATCCACCAATCAGAGCAGGGATTCCCGCCAGGTAGAAGGCCAAGTCATAACTGCCCAGGCGATCATGGAGGATCCCTGAGTCACAGAATACACAGAAAGAGTTATTTACAATGAGTGCTGTGATTTAGATGTATGCAATGAGAAAGACTGTATTTTGTATTCCATGTAAAATAATTTGCATATGTAGACTGTACACAGCAAGGGTTATATACAGCAAGGGTTATATACACTGAGTGCAATGAAGGAAGAGGTATAGGAGGATAAAATAATATGCACATGAATACATACACAGAGAAAGGTTATGTACAATGATTAGAGATGGTTGCCTAAAGGATACCATGGTTATGATATGGAAGGTTATATACATGTGTGCAAACTTGTTATTGGGTGGAATGAGGTAGGTAATTTTATCCAATATACAATATGTGCAACAGTTATGGATAGTGCAATCCAGAGTGTTTAAGTTATGAGTAGTGAAAGGTTATTTACAGTGTCAATATAGTATTATATTATGAGTAGTGCAAGGTATATAAAGAGTAATGTACTCAGTTTAGTGTGTATGTGATCGGGTGGGGGCAGAGTTTAGCAAGAAAACAGCTGTAGGGAAAAAGCTGTTCCTGAACCTGCTTGTCTTTGTCTGGAGGCTCCTGTAGCTCATTGTTGACAACTCAGTGTTGTCTTTGATGAGTCCAATCACCGTGGTGTCATCTGCAAACTTGATAATTGTGTTGGAACCATGTACAGTAGTAAGTAGGTGAAGAGAAAGTAAAGGAAGGGACTCAGCACACAGCCTTGTGGTACTCTGATGCCAAGGATGAGGGTGAAAGAGCAGTGATGATCTACCCGAATATGCTGGGGCCTGTTGGTCAGAAAGTCCAGGAGCCAGTTTCATAGTGATGTGTAAATGTCCAGGTCTCTAAACTTGGAGGTGATGACAGTGTTAAATGGTGAACTAACATCAAGGAAAATCATTCTGGCATAGGTGTCTTTATTGTCCAATTGAGAGAGGACTGAGTGCAGCGTTGTGAAAACTGTGCCCTCTGTGCTCCTGTTCTGATGGTAAGCAAATTGATGAGGGTCCAGAGTGGCAGGTAGACAGGTTTTGAGGTGTACGAGGAACAGCTGCTCAAAGCACTTGGTTGTTGATGGAGTGCTACTGGGTAGTAGTCATTAAGGCTCATTGCAGTAAAGTGGTCTTAAGGCAGGTGGGCATAATAGCTTGGGCTAGAAACAGGTTGAATAAGTCTGTTAGGACCGTCATCAGCTCCCCAGTACATGATCTGAGGATGCGTCTGGGGATACCGTCAGGCCCTGCAGCTTTCTGTGCATTGATCCTGCTGATATCAGCAAAGAAAACACACACTACTTTCTTCCTCACTGCATTACCTACATTACCTAAATGTTTCCCTTTTAAATGTTTAGGATTTAGGATTAAATGTTCATGCTTAGACACTTGTAAGAAATAATTGTCTTCTACTAAAGCAAACCTCGGAGGTGTGAACTACAGGGGAGTGATTTTAATAATCTAGATGTGGAGCTCAGAAAATCCACCTAAGCTGCGTAACCTGACTCTGAACACCAGTGTGTGTGTGTGTGTGTGTGTGTGTGTGTGTGTGTGTGTGTGTGTGTGTGTGTGTGTGTGTGTGTGTGTGTGTGTACCTGCAATAGGAGGACCCACAGTCATGGGCACAGATATCATGCCCAGCACAAAGCCAAGGGCCTGAGAGACGTTCTCAGAGCCGACGAGCTCAAAGGCGATGGGAGCCATGGTGCTGAAGAAACAGCCGTCACACAGTCCCATTACTAAACACACCCCGATCAGACCGCCGAACACGGTACACACCGGAATCAGCATCGTCATCACGCCAAGCACCATGACGGATATCGCCTACAGGAGCACAGGGGCATGTGGCCATTTTAATCATTACTATCATTCTTTTATGGCCAATGGGAAAGCAGCTGACTGCTGACATCCTCATCCTGTAAACTAGTCAAGTCAAGTCAATTTTATTTATACAGCGCTTTTAACAATTGACATTGTCGCAAAGCAGCTTTACACAATCACATGAAGTAAGTTTGTATGCAATGTGAATGTGTATGAATCAAAATAATAAGATTGCTAGCACACACTTACAGTGCTCCAAACTCACTGCTTCACAAATCTCATATTTGAATGTGACAGAAAAGACTAATCTGGAAAATGGGATTAAATAAAGGAATATAGAGGCAAGCAGCCATGAGCAGGCTCACATCAATCACCACCCAGTTGTTCTATGTTCCATTTTTCTATGTTACAAAGCACATATAGTATTTTATCGCCATCTAGTGATATAACGGACACAGAACTCAGCCCAAGGCTGCACGGTGGTGTAGTGGTTAGCACTGTTGCCTTGCACCTCCAGGGTGCGGGTTCGATTCCAGGCTAGGTTGGATTCCCGTCTCTGCACACGCATGGAGTTTGCGTGTTCTCCCCGTGCTTGGTGGTTTCCTCCCACAGTCCAAAGACATGTAGGTTAGGCTAATTGGCGTTCCCAAATTGGCCATAGTGTGTGAATGAGTGTGTGAGTGAGGGTATGTGTGTGTGTGTGCCCTGCGATGGATTGGCACCCTGTCCAGGGTGTACCCCGCCTTGTGCCCTAATCCTCCTGGGATAGGCTCCAGGCCCCCCGCGACCAAGGTTACAGGATTAAGCGCTATAGATGATGAGTGAGTGATCTCACAGAAGACTGCAAATTCTCCAGACCCTCTAACATGTGTTACTCTTCTGAGTCACCTGCAGCCCCTGCTGTGCAACTTTTGCCCTATGTCTATTTAACAGTGTCACACTGAATGACGTACAGCTGGCCAAACATATTGAAGATCACCCAGATTGCAATGTGGCCAGATTCCACAATAGCACTTTAATTGATTCAGTTCAAGTCCCTGCATTACAAAGTGCTGCTGGTAACCTGAGTGGTCCCTTCTCTCTTCCTTAAACCTTGTCTAGATTTAATAAAACCTTCATCACTCTTTCCACAATCAAGTGATCAGAAAAAATTCCTAGATATTTTCTACCCAAGCTTCTATTATGCCAGAAGAAGAACACTTTTTGCTATTATGCTAGGCATTAGGGTTTTGCGTTTGGCGGCTTTACGCTGCTAAGTGGCGCTATAACCATAGCCTGAGGCCTCAAGCATTAATGAGCTGGAGCTCAGCTGCACATGATACTGTAGCATATAAATTCAAACCAAACATTGTAATTAAACTAATGCATAATCACAGTGCTAAAATGAGTACAAATTAAAAAATTTACGCACTCGTGTGTAAACCATATCATATATGTGTGTTTAATACCGTTTAATTACAGTTAATTTATCAGATACTTTCAAGTAAATTTTAATCACTCAACTCATGATTTTTATGCATTTAAAAAAATAATAATAATAAAACTACTTATTTCATTATGTTTCAAGACATCCTTAATTTACCTTAGTTTACAGAGGGATAATTGATAGTGTTCATATTTTGACTCACCTCAAATATGGATAATCATCTGAAACATGCAACTTTACATGGCCACTTGGTCTAACGTTAACCTAGAAAAATGCTTATGTTTAAGTGTTTATGCTGAATATTAGTGCGCGCTCACTGCATTACATGTGTGACGACAAAACGTTATGATTTTGTGAACTTGAGCATGTGAAAAAAAAAATCTAATCTCTGTGTATACTTGCCTCACAGATGTGAAAAGTATATACTTATAGAATGCGGAAATTTGGAAAACAAATTTCAGATGATGTAATTCACATGAAACGTGAACATACTGTAGGCGCATCCTCTGCAGCAGAGATTTCAAAAAGTCTTTTTGCAAAATGTCCCTTTGCACCACCTGGCGGTCAATTCAGGGATGACTTTAAAAAGTGACTGATTTAAATCTCCCGCTGTCGTGCTGCTGCGGCGGTGAATGCGGCGGTAAAGCACATTCTGGTCTCCTACCAACTGTACATGTATTTTATAATCTAATCAAATGTTGGTCTTTTAGCTGCTCTAAACAAGGGGTCACCCATTGACCACTCGATATAAAAGCAACAGGTTTTATACCAGATACCTTTTCTGATGCAACTCTCCCATTCTATTCAAGCTCGAGACCAGTATTAATGATGCCCTGCAACCAGTGACTGGGTATTGAGCTGGGGTGTTCTGTGTGGAATACAAGAAGCCTTCTACTGAGTATATCTGTGCAATACTTTGTGCAATACTGTGTGTGTGAGGGATACCTGCATTAAGACTTTGTACCCTCCAGGGATGTAGTCAGTCACACGGCCAAAGACGAGACGTCCCACACCAGACGCAGCACCGAGGCACACCAGTAACACCTCCTGATTCGCACTGGGGAAATGCTCTTCTACATACTTCATCTACACACACACACACACACACACACACACACACACACACACACACACACACACACACACACAGGACAGGAATTAAATTTCTTGTGCAAAGTCTGAAATACAATAAAATTTCTCTCTTAAGCCCCTAATTTAAGTTAGTTCTTAAACATGATGAAACATGAATATATTTGATACAGTTTAAGTGTACATCAGAGCAGGGCTGGCCACTGAGACAGTACCGAAGCCTGACAGGTTGAACATGCACTCTTGGGGCTGACTAACTATTGTAGATGATTAGTGCTGAATTTCTCCTCTATGGCACCAGAAATGGTTGGTCTGGCTGGACAGAAAATGAAGAGAGAGCATTTGCACAATTCAAAGCCCACCTCACCAGTTTCCCCATCCTCCAGAACCTTGAATTTGACGTCCCATTCCCAAGACCTGGCTCAGCGGGTCCTGTTCCAAAACTTTGACCGTGAGGAACACCCAGTCCTGTTTGTAAGTAGAAAAATTAACTGTAGAGAACAAAATTCTAATGCAAGAGAGAGAGGCAGGCTCTTCCCATCAAATGGGAGATAGAGAAGCTTAAATACTACGTAGAAGGCCGTCATTTCACTTTGATCACCAACCATGAAGCATTGGTGAAACCATGTTTCATTCCGACTTGTCACACCACTACAACTTGCCACTGAGCTGCCAGTGATCCAGACCGCCTCTGCCCTCAGGACCTGTTTGACCCATCCTGGTGCCCTGCATCTCATCTCATGGATGCCCCGTGTGGTCTGCCTGGGATGCGTGCGGTGTCTCGGGACGTCTCCACTCTACGATGAAGACGGTTCTGGCCTCGGCTGAGGCTGACAGCTGTTTTCGGAGGACTTGTGACCACAGTCGCTCAATAGGTCAGGACTAGAATTTCTACCTGGCCTACAACAACAAACTGGACTCCATTTAAACTTAAGACAACAATTGTTATATTGAACTGCCAGCCGCCTAACACACAGTATGACTGCAGATCAATCCATGCCATCCGTTATCACCCAAATGAAATGGGTCCCCTGAGTCTGGCTCCTCTCAAGGTTTCTTCCTATTGCCATCTCAGGGAGTTTTTTCTTGCCACTGTCACCATCGTCCTTGGCTTGCTCATGAGGGACAATCTTATCCTTTTGATTATTATTGAACTATTGACCATAATATTTTGCCCTTTTTACATTGCTCTGGAGTTTACATTGGTCATAATCAGCACTGGTTATATTCCAACAAAAGCGGAGGGACGCTGCAGGGAACTGAGGATGTGGCAGGGACTAAGGACAATATCTGACTATAAAGCACCAACATCCGGCCTGAAGAACACAGACGTGTCTCTGGCCGTCGAGCTGAACACCTTCTACACTCGCAAATAGCGAGCTAACTATGTTAACAATGCTAGGAACACTAATGGCTGCAGACAGGAAACACCAGAAACGCATTCATCATCTCCAAGTATGATGTGAGGAGAGCCTTCAGGAGAAATTCAACCTCAATTTATCTCAGTCGGTAATCCCCACATGCTTTAAAGAGTCCACCTTTGCTTCTGTCCCAAAGAAACCCCATCCTGCTTCCCTCAATAATTATTACACTGTAGCCCTGACTTCAGTAGTGATGAAGTGCTTTTAGTGGCTGGTCAGAGACTTCATCATTTCTTCACTTCCTGACACACTGGATCCACTGCAGTTTGCAGACCGCTTGAACAACTCTACAGATGATGTCATCTCTCAACTCCTCCATACATCACTCACTCACCTGGACACTAGAAACGGGAATTAAATGCTTTTTGTCAACTATAGCTCAGCATTTAAAACTATAATTCCTTCCACACTTACCAACAAGCTGGAGCACCTGGGACTCATCCATGTGTCAGTGAATCTCCAACTTCATAACTGGCAGACCACATGAAGTAAGGATGCACAGACATATCTCAGCCTCCCTCACCCTCAGCACTGGAGCCCCCCAGGGTTGTGTTCTGAGCTCCCTGCTGTACTCATTGTACACCTACGTCTGCATAGCTATTACCAATTCCACCACCATTATTAGGTTTGCTGACTACACCGTCGTGGTGGGCCTGATCTCTGACAACAACGAGGAGATTAGGAATCTGGAGAACTGGTGCCAGAGGAACAACCTCCTCCTGAACGTCAGCAAGACAAAGGAGCTGATAGTGGACTTTAGAACTAAGCAGGAGAGGAACTACCAGACCCCCGTCATCAACGAGAGCCCAGTGAAGAGATTGGACAGTTTCAGATACCTTTGTGTTCACAACACACAGGAGCTGTCATGGTCCTGTCACATCAACACCATGGTGAAAAAGGCCCTACCACCTCAGATGCTAGAGAGACTTCTCCTGCACCATAGGGACCAGCACCATGCAGGACAGACGAGGTACAGGTACAGAGGGTGGTGCGATCATCATCCAAACCAAGCTCCGTGACCTACACTCAAACTACAACAAGTGGTGCTGGACCAAGGCCAGGAAGATCGTGAAGGACCTCAGCCACCCCAACAATGGACTGTTCTCTTTGTTGCGGTCAGGAAAGCGCTTTCATTCCCTGAAGGCCAACACAGTGAGACTGAGGAGGAGCTTCTTCCCGCAGGCTATACAGACTCTCAATCACAACACCACTTAGGACTAAACACTCTGATCTGCTTTCTCACAAACAATATCACTACCCACCATATTGCTCATATGGCACACTTGCACATTTTGCTCACCACAGAACTGAACTTTGAACTGCAACCTTGTACACATTCTGCACATTATCTTGTCCATAACTGGACATGGTTCTATAATCCATTTCAACTCTTGTAAATTTTATTAATTTTTTTATATTTCTATATATATTTTTTTTTTTTTCATTATTTTATTATTTGTACATAATGTACATTTTGTCTTTTATAGCTAAAGTTTATTCCCATATTTCTGTATATTTCTAATTTGTAAAATTCTCTTATTTAATACTGAAAATTTCTTTTGGAAATTTTTGGTCATCAGCAGTTGTATAAGCATGTGCATGTGAAGAACAGAACTTGAATTTGAATTTTGCACTAATCGAGAGACCTAGTTTAGAAGTAGTGACATATAAATACACAACATAAGCATAACAGAAAACAATACTGAACACAGAACAGAAAAACTCAGATAACTAACTAAAGAAATAATCAACAATTAAATCAGAGGCAGAGGAAAACAATAAGGGAGTAACATGAAAAGACTGAACTCTAAACACACACGCATGCATAACACACACATACACACATTCACACTGACCAGGTGGACGTAGGGGACATAATATCCAAACAGTGTGGCCGGAATTCCAAATGCCCAGATCCTGTAACTCAGACTCCTCCAGATCTGAACATCACAGATCCTCTTTAACAAGGCCTTTTTTGACTCCACCCTCTGAGAAAGGCGGGGCTTGTAGGTGAATCCAGCCAGCACAAGCACAAACAGCAGGATGCAGAGGACACGGAGAGTGTTGTGCAGGCCGAGGCGGCTCAGCAGAGGCGGGAGCAGGAGGGACAGCGACACGGTAAAGACACTGCACCCTGCTGTCACAATGCCATTCACCAAACCCAAACGCTTCTAAGATTGGAGGATTAATCATTATATTATTCAGCACACATTATTAAAACATGCATGAATATTCACAAAGAGTAACAAAACAAACCTTAAAGTAATGTCCCAGAATGATGAGGCTTGGCTGATAAGCAAATGAACAGCCATATGCAAACACCACACCGTATGTGAAGTACATAATGCCTAGAGACCTGCCCACAAACACACACACACACTTAGTCTTTAACACTCTGCATAAGTAAATCACTCAGTCACAGCTAAGAGATGCAGTTTAATCCATACACACAGTGTCAACAATAAACACAATGATCTAAAGTATCTTTATTGTTGTAGAGAAACAGAGAAATATTATAGTAATTGTGTGTTAAAATGTGTAGTTCCTAGTTAAAGCTACTGTAACACGATGACATCATCACCTGGAAGTTAAGTTTGAATATTCTACAAATGTGTATCAAAATTTACAAGTTGTGTGTGTGTTTCTTACTTAACAAATGAACTTGCTAAAAGACCAACAAGTCCAACCGCAGCACCGCTCACCGCTGTAATCCTGCAGCCAAAGACATCTGTAAACACACTGACGATCGGACAGCAAAAAAATATCATTCCTATGGACAGAGAGCCCACCCATGCTGAGAGAGAGAGAGAGAGAGAGAGAGAGAACAAAAATACAGAGTGAGACATTATTATGGCAGCAACCATGAGAGTTTCTATATTATTTAATGATGTGTGCTGACGCTGTCCATTGCCAAATTCATTACGTTCATTAGCAGACTAGATTTAGATTTAGCCCTTTTTACAGCGCACACAGGTACATGAGATTTCTGGCAAAAAAAAAAAAAAACTTGAATGATAGCCTGTGTTCGGGAGAAGCGATGTGTGATATATGATGTCAGCTGATCAGTGGGCGCGCTTGCCATCCTCTTTGATTAATTTATGCCCTGTCCAATATTACTGATTCTCTAACATTTCTTTGTTTATCTTTTTGCTTCTGCTCTAAGACTGTTTCCATCAACTCAGTAGAGTTTCTCAATTTGTTCCTGCATGAACTCTGCAGTTCCTCCAGAGTCTGCTCCTATGGTGTCAGTGCTATATTCAGTGCAGTCACTGGGGATCATTCATAGTGCCTTTATTCTGGGTTCTGATTCCATGGTATTCTCTAAATTGGAGTCACCGTGTTGAAATCCCAACATTTTGAAGGACCTCTTGGCTCTGACTCTCAAGGGTAACTTGATTTCTAACAGTTCCCTGATGCCAACAACATATTTCCATTCTGTTCTGTTATGTGGGGAACTGCTGGTAAAAAGAAGCAACAAGATGAGGTGAAGGGACTCTTTGGCATGGAGAAGGCAACTGCTGCTTTGGAAGTGGAAATAAACTAAATGAAGAAGTTTTTTTCCTCAGAGTCATGCCATTCCGCTGACTAATACCACTCCATGTGGTTCCCAAGGCAGACAATATTGGCATATTCTACCCTCCACACCATGACTGCACTAACAGCAGAAGCCTTGGAAAATGCAGTATATGCAGTTCATGAACATTCAATGAACCCCTTATACAGCTAGTCAAGTTATCCAAGCCTGTGCAGATTACTGACCAACAATGCCAGATGATGCAGATTATTTATGGGCCGTAGTCAATACTGGGCATAGATTATGTGATGATGACATGAGACCAAGCATCAAACCCTAAAGTTCAAGAGTGCAAAACGATGAGTCTCTGGTTTGGGTGTGATCCATGGCCTCTCACATCCAGGTTTCTCACATCTTCACAGAACATGGCCTCCACCAGGTTTCCAGACTGGTGTGTTTGAGTTTTCAAACAGCAAATACTCACTGTCACATTAAAGTGCTCTTAGCTTGATCACAGGTTTGACCATGTCAATGTGCACCTCAGTGGCCTTCTGCCGTCATTACATTTGTGATGAAATACTGGCTCAAACAGGTAGATAGGACCACCAGATGGCCAGATGCAGTGTACTACTCATGTGTACGACAACTGCTGAGCTATCACAAGAGTTTTTTAAATTCATGTGTCACTAGATTTGCCTCTCCGTCAGACTTTTCCGTGGATAATAGGGTGCAATTCACTTCAGAGATGTGGGCGGAGCCTTTTTACTCCCCCATGCCACTCACAGAGCCTTTTTACTCTGACATGCCACCACACTATGGCTAACCTCCTACAAAGACTAAATCACCACCAGACTCCTGACAATGCAGAATGACACTACTATCTCCACCATCACTACACATAGACATTAGATAATTACCTACAACTACACATTTTCTCAAACAAATAGTACCAGATATAACTGAAGCTCCCCTTTATCTCCAACATCCTAGAAAAGGTACTAGCACTGCAGCTATGTACATATCTACATAGTAATAGCTGACACAAAATGTATCAGTCAGGATTTTCATCTCATCCCAGGACAGAGACAGCACTTGTTAAAGTAGTAAATTACCTCCTACTGGCCTCTAAACAGAGTTGGGTTTCTTTGCATATGTTATTTACCTTAGTGCAGCTTTTAACACCATTGATCATAGTAGTCTCCTACATAGATTAGAAAATGTAGTAGGAACTACTATGATTTAAATAGTAACTATTCTGCATGTTCTACAATAAAGTTTGGTGTTCCACAGGGTTTGGTTTTAGGATCATTGCAATGTTCTCTTTATATGCTTCCTCTGGGAAACGTAAGCATGGCATTAGTTTATGTCAATTATATTTCTGAGCAAAGCCAGAAAAAAACAGTTTAGTAAAGTTGAGCAATGTGTGGATGCTAATTTACTTCCTTCTACTTAATCCTAACATAACACAAGTACTCGTACTAGGAGTACATGCAGCTAGATGTAAGCTTGCTGATCAAACAGTAACTCTGGATGGCTTTTCTGTTTTATCATGTGCAGCGGTAAAAGCCCTTGGAGAGATTATATATTTCAATCTTTCTTTGGAGCTCATGTAGATAATATTACCAGGATAGCATTCTTTCATGTCAGAAATGTTGCCATGATGCCAAGAAATATATTGTCATTAAACAATGAAAATTAAAATGAAAAACAATTAAAAACTAGTCCTCGCTAAAATATAAGTACATCACCCCCAACAGTGAAATTCCGAATTGATTTTAAAATACTGTTATTGACCTTTAAAGCACTAAATGGTTTTGCGCCGCTGTACCTGAGTGAACTGCTAGTGTCTTACGATCCGCCACGCCTACTTCGATCAAAGGATGCAGGCTGCTTGTCAGTACCACGTATTATTAAAACTACAGCAGGGGCGGAGCTTTTTCTTGCAAAGCATTGAAATATTCTCTTCTTGCAAAAGTTATGGAATAGTCTTCCAATTAATTTTCTGGACTTAGGCACGATTTCAGCTTATGTTGAAAATCTATTTGTTTAGCCAAGCATTTCTCTGAATACATTTGTCTTAGGTAAAGGATCAGATCTGGGGGACTCATGGACGTAGAGTATCTGGTGAACTGGTATGTTTAGATGCTGTCTTCCCCACTCTCATTGATCACTCAGGTTTGTTAACGGTGAGGTGATTGGTTGCTTTACATCCCAGGTAGTCCATAATGTCTGTGTTTCCTTTTCGCTTTCTCTTTTGGTTATTCTGTCATAGTTAGTCCTGCCGGAGTCCCTGCTTGCATGCTGCACTAAATATACATTCACCTTATACATCATGCGACTGCGACCTTACCTAACTGTTCTCTTCTCTTCTCTCCCTGTCGCTCTCTCTCTGTCATGCTATACATGCCGCTCCTGAGCTGCCATCGATCCACTGCTTTTGGTTGGAGATCTCATCGGATGGAGCGACACCCTCTGTGGACTTGTAACGGCAGTCGCTGAATAGTTCAGGACTGGAATTTCCTACAGTTTTGTACCTGAGCCTTTAATAATGAACTGAACTCCATTTCATCTTAAACACATCTCCGTCATATTGAAGCCTCCTAACACATAGTATGACTGCAAAACAATCCCTGCTGGCTCAGAGGCATAAGGCACTGAGTTACTGATTGGAATGTTGCCGGTTCAAGCCCCCGATCCACGAGGCTGCCATTGTTGGGCCCTTGAGCAATGTACGTAACATGGCAGACAAACACCTTGAGTTTAGGACATCGAGCTGCTATGAGTGAGTCTCCGTCCATACTAAATACCCAGGAAATTCTTGCATGTCATTATTGTTTGTGTTTACATCCCACCACAAATACACACAGCCAATGCATATGACATCATAAATTCCTTTAAAGCTGGGGATTTAAATTACATGAGCCTGGATGCTACACTCCGCACTTTCCATCAGTTTGGGAAAACAGAACAATAGACCTGCCGTATGCTAATGTGAGTGAAACTTATAGTTTCCTCCTCCTGAGACGGAGGAGATTCTGAAGGACTATGTTGAGTGATCTGACTGGGGTGTGCTGCAGGAGCCCAGTAATGGTTACATTGAGGAGATAATACACTACACGATAGACTGCCTCAACCTTTGCATGGACATCATTGTGCCTGTTAAAACCTTGTTCTGCTTCCCTAACAACAAGCCAAGGCTTTTAAGGATGCATGCACAAGCACATTCAGAAGGAGCCAATGAGTTTAACCAGTTCTTCAACAGGTTTGACTGCCCCACTCCTTCACTTAGGACCGAGACATCTGTCTCAATCCTTATCCAGACTACTGCAAGGAGCTGAAGAACTAGAGATATTCAATGCATCTCTATAGAAGAATATCCGGACGATGGAGGGAATGCCTGCTGCAGTCTCTTTAGTCAGAGACAGCTTACCAAACACTTTTAGATGATCTTTTGGGAAGCAGAAGACCAGTTCTGCCTCTACAGCATATTGTTTTACAGCACACTTATAGACCACTAAAAAGGTATTCTGGGCAGGATACTACTTACACACCTAGATTCTATGCAAGCTTTACAAATATGAGTTGTTTTTAAGAGGAAATATCAAACCACCATCACTTCAATTTTGAAGTCCACAAGTAGATAAGATGATTATAAACTTTTTATATTGTGAAAACAAAACATTAATCAACTATCATGCTAACAGTGATAATAATACCTCAGGATTCCTGAGGTAAATGTGGGCATTTGTTCAGGCATTTGTTTGAGGTGATGTTAGTGTACAGTAAATGTGAGGTAGAGTAAACTAATACCTGTCCTGAAGCGCAGGTCTTCATCGGTTTCTGAGCCAAACTCCTTCAGCAAGGACACAAATAAGATCCCAAAAGTGTTTTGGATTCCAAACACTGATCCAATGCACCACATAGAGGAAAGCGTGACCACCCAGCCCCAGCCGCCCTCAAGGTATTCAAACTCGGGCTCTTTCTGCTCTGCAGCCTGCTGACTTTCCCCATCTACCCTGTTCTCTGTCATCACCACCTCCACCATGGTAGCGTGCATCTCACAAGGGTTTACCTCAAGCTCCCCTTCCTCAGTAAAGCTTTTTTCTTCTTGGTTTACTTTTACTTCAGCCTCTTCTGCCTGCTTTATTTTCACCATTGACTCATTCACCTCAGTCACACGCCTCTCCTCATGGTTAATTTTTACCTCAGGTTCTTCTGCCTTGGTTGAGACCTTCTGAGGATTTATCTCAGGCTCCCCAGCTTCATTGAAGGTCTTCTCCTTGGGGTTTACCTCCGACTCCTCTGGTGGTACTGTGGATTTTGTTTCCTTACCAGTTTCAGGTTCATGGTTCTCACTTGTGGGTTTGTTTTCTGTCATACTGAAGTTCTCCTTTATAGTGTCCTGTAAGTTGTGTCCAAAACTAATGAGGTTACACTTATACTCTCTCTACAGCAGAGCTCAGGATTTATGGATGTAAAAAAGAAGCTTTGATTTATGCACTGCTTATCATTTTTTGCATTCATCTAATGAAATCACTCCCTGGCAGTACTGCTGCAACACTGGCACATTGTAACGATACAGTATAAATAGGTGCATAGGTGTGGGCGTGGCTAGGTTAGCATATTCTTACACGATTTTGTAAGGCAGCATTCCTGTTTAAGGGGGAGTGGCCCGTGTGGATAGGAATGGATGAACCATACTTACGTACATAAAGGTGTGTTAGTTCATGAAAATTTGATCATAATTGTTTTTTGGCAGGGGTAGCTCAGTGTTTAAGGTGTTGAACTACTGATCAGGAGGTCCCAGGTTTAAACACCACCACCACCAAGTTGCAAATGTTGGGCTCTTGAACAAGGCCCTTAACCCTCAAGAGCTTAGAAATAAAATGAGATTAAATGTAAATTGCTCTGGATAAGCGCAACTAACAAATGCTGTAAATGCCCAGGAAACATTTTACCATAGGCTTGTCTGATGGAGGACTTGCAGCATATTTGAGCATGCTGCCGTAGAGGATGAACCACAATGCTGCTTTTACTTCATAATGTTGGACTGGTCCAAAACCTGAAGAATAGTCACACTAATAAGCTAGAGACAAAAACATCAGGCTTTGTTGTGTTTGGTCCTCTTGGGGAATCCTCCAAGGTCCCCCAAGGTTCATGATATGAATTGAAATGCTGGTACAACCCCCCTACCCCCTATATATACAGTCTTATACAAACGTTTAGAGACCTCTTGATAAATAAAATATTTTGGTGATTTTTTAAATTGAAAAGATGTTAACACGGTCTCTCTTGGAAATGGAAAAAAATGCACAATATTTTCAGCAAACATTGGTGCATAGTTACTTTTTATGTCATAAATTGAACTAAAATAAAAAATAAAAACATTATTATGACACTGTGCACAAGTTTGTGCACCCTACATAATCAGTACTCAGTAACGCCTCCTCTGGCAGATATCACAGCTTGCAAACGCTTTTTATAGCTGATAAAAGTCTTTCGGTTCTTGTACTTGGGATTTTCTCCAATTCTTCCTTGCAAAAGGCTTCTCGTTCTGTAATATTGTTTGGTCCTCTTGCATTCACAGCTCTTTTAAGATCCACCCACAAATGTTCAATGATGTTTAAATCAGGGGACTGTGACGGCTGCATCACTGTCTGGTTTTGGAATCGTGCTGTATCGAACCACAAGTGATAGTGAGGACAGCAGAGAAGATCATGGTATTGACCCTCTATTGAAGATAACAAACCTCTAATTTGTGTGTACAATAGTTTGATAGTGTAGATCAGTGTGTTTGCGCTTGTGTTGATTAATCAGTCCAGTCTCATGCAGTCAGTAAATGCTCTTTTGCACAATATTCATCAACTGCCAATTTGCAAAAACTATTTTGTTAATTTATGTTGTCATGTCAATCTGTCTTGTCTCAGCTAGCCACTTAGCAGGTTCCTGAGTTAACTAGTTATTAAATTTTTCTTGTATGTAGCACCTTGGTCCTGGAGGAACGGTGGGGAAAGGTGCTGTGAGGATGATGTTCTTTGACTTCTCCAGAACTTTAACACAATCCAGCCTCTCCTATTAAGAAAAAAGCTGATTGACATGCAGGAGGGTTTAAACATATGGATATGGATCACAGACCACCTCACCAGAAGGCCATAGTATCCTCAGGGCGAGGGACTGCATCTCAGACAACCATGTGTAACCCTCTGCACCTCAGGCTGCCATGAACCCCTTGCTGTTTACTCTATACACCTCAGACTTTACATACAACCCAAAGTCATGCCACATGCAGACGTTCTCAGATGACACAGTCATTGTGGGATTATTAGAAATGTACAAAAGGGTGAGTACGGAAGCCCGGTTAAAGACTTTGTGGTCTGGTGGAATCTAGACCAGCTACAGCAGAACATCTCTAAGACCAAGAAAATGGTGACTGACTTTCATTAGTCTGGATCTTCACTGTTAACTGTCTCTACTGAAGGACTGAATGTCGAGATGGTGAATCCACACAAATACCTGGGACTGAAACTGAATGACCTGGACTGATCAGTGAACACTGACTATCAGTACAAGAAAGGTCAGAGACGTCCGTTCATCCCGAGAAGACCTGGATCTGAACATTTTTACAGTGAAAAAAATGTTATTTTGGATCAACTTTAAAAAATTGCTGCAATTTGTTACAACATTTTTTTTTACTTTCTCTCAAATCAAATGGTATAATTTAATTTAAGGTTTAATTTTGATTAAATATAAAAAATAAAAACAAGTTTCCCCAAAGCAAAAAAAAAAACACATTCACACATCCAAATCAGAAACAAGTTATTACAATGCCTTAGGCCATGACTACTGATAATACAATAAACCCATGAACAGAACATAATGTAGTTTGGCAGGATAATGGCAACTATTCTCTGATGTTATCAGATAATTCAACTACTAATTTTCAGTGCTCCGTCATTTTGAGGGAGTTTATTTTAGGATATTTCGATTACACTGACATGTACTAAATTCACAGCAATTCTATTGTATCATTTCCATTTCAAAATTTATCCACATGATGTTTTTATTTGTGCATTTCTGCTGCAGTATGGGTAAAATAATGCGCTTTCAGAAAGGCTAACAGACCTGTAGACACAAAAGTCATAGTAATGTCTACCCTCAGCTTCTTGTTGGTCTGACTACGCTACTACTACCAATTGGTAATATTCCAAATATTAAACAAAGCTTTTTTTAAAACTGTTTTGGTGTTTTATTTCACATTTTATTTAATTGACATGGTTAATTCAACAGTCGACTTGTTGACTGTCAACAACAAACGTGTCATAAAGTGTTACCAGAATGTCAGGAAAATGTGCTAAAGCCCCGTTTCATATGAGGGAATCTGGTGTTAGCGATATTAACATTACTTACACGTTAGCAAGTCCAGAAGGTTTTAAGCAGAACTATAAGTACACCACAAACAGCACCTCACTCCAAATTGGCTTCCAAACTCCGACGTTTTTGAAAATAAGGCTAATAGCTAATGCTAGGTAATATAGGTGTAATTAGCTAGCAAACACGGAAGCAAAACTCACATAGAAACTACATGAGTTTGTTTTCTTACCCGGTTTTAAAGAGTTTTCTTGGCTACACTATGGCCACCAGCAGAACGTGATTCAGTCCATGATAGTGCTACGTCATGAGGTCACGTGACACGGTGAACCTTTGAAGAAGAAATTGTCTTTTTATTGAACGGATTACATTTAAGCTTAACCAGGGGCTGTGATGTTTGTAAAAATAATAGTTTTGTATAGGAAATCAAAAATGTCCATCAGATCAATAAAGAAACATATTTTGTATCAATGACACAGCAGTTTCAGTGCACTGCAAAAAATAAAAAGTTGACTTAACTTAAAAAGTTAAGGCAACCAGGTGCAAAGCAATTCTGAGTTTACGCAACTCAACAGTTGCTGAAGTTTTGCCAAATAATTGTAGAAATTTGATTCACACTGCTAATTTAAGTTGGGTCTACTTTCCTAAGTAAGTACATCTCATTATGAGTTTGTTTAAAGTTTAATAGTCATTTGAGTGAATTTTAAGAAACGAGTAGCACAACTACACAGACTTGAAACCTTCGAATCTGGTTGCCTTCAATTTTTAAGTTGGTTCAACTGAAGTTTCATGTTTTATTTTACAGCTTTAAATTTCTCATACTGTAAACACAAAACAAAATACTGCCATTATTACAGAAAAATATTTATTTGAAAATTCCGCCAAATGTCACATTTGTCAGCATGAAATGCAAAAATCCTTTTCTACAAAAGTTCTACTTGTGTCATCCATATATACTGTATATAAAAAAATTAAAATATGAGAAATAATAAGAAGCAGAAATCGTAATTGTTTAATTTTGCAATGCCTTTCAAGTGCTGGAGCAACAAAATTGTATTAAGGTGACAGAAAAACAAACTTAAAACGCTGCCGCAGTAAACAATCATTTCAACATGTGCTAGGAAGGACATCATCTGCAACAACGGTCAAGACCCACCAGCTTCATGCCCTTTTTGGTTTGTGTCTCCTGGCTCCAGGTCCTGCAGTAAAAAGCAGCATAAACACAGGATCAAAACCTGATTTTTACTGATTAAATTCTGCTGGAATCGCTCACAGAACTTCATTTGGAGAGTAAAGGAAGTGACGTCTTGAAGCTTGTTCCAGTTCAGCAGTAACACAGACAGCCAATAAGTCTACCTACGTGTCCCAACCCCAAATAATGCCGTACTCGCACCCGTGCTGTTATATGGCCTATCAGAGTTGACGCGGTTTATGCAGAAGCCATTTTGATCTAATTCTATTTATATTGTTTGCGATCACCCAAAATCACATGTGCATACAGTTTACGTTCTGTTTCTGACCCAAACGGACCGTGCTGAAACGGCAGGACAGTGTTGTGAAGCAGTAATTTTCCACTGTCTTTTGTTGACTTTGTCAAACTGATCAGCGAGAAGGATTCTACTAAGATTATGCAGTGAATTAATGTTCACCATCACTTTGTCTCCTATTTCTCCGCTGTCTCCTGCTGGTTGGCTTGTAGAACGGTTAGCGGATTTGTTTCGTACACCAGGGGGAATAAAATATGAGTCTATCTGTCTAACTTTCTATGAGCGAGGACATCAGAAGCCTGAAAGATACCGAAAAGGTTTTATGCATTGACTTTGTATTTTGTTTTATTTTCTTCGTGTGTTGTCACCAAATGAAGACTCGAAGTGCAGAAGCAATGGACAGAACTGAAACTACACATTCCCTACTTTTTGTGTAAATGAGTAATGCATCAGGACACAGCTGATGACGTAGAAACGCCTGTGAGACAACTGAGACTCGGGGACTCTAAACATGTTATTCTCCTCAACTGGCAAAAATGGATCCTGAGATGGACTGAAAGAAAATGTGAAAATACTTATGCATCATATTCCTCATAGTTATAAAGATGTCTTGACTCCACAGCAAACACAGCACTTTGTCTTGTCTGTCCCAATACTTATGAAGAACACTATGTCTGTATAATCCTAAATGTCATTTAACTAGTTAAGTGGTGCTGAGAAGAGGTCTGCTTAAAAACAAAACATTAACCAGTCAACATGAGTCCATATTTTTTTGACTGTATGTTATGTAGAGCCTCCTGCTTTGTTGTATACCTGCCGGTCAGAAAGAAGCACAAGGTTAACAAAGTTAAAAACACCCTATAACTCAGGTTATGACTTTATTTCCTCAACTTTATTGTTTATATTCATTTGGCAAAAAGTGGTAACATGCAGTTAAATCATGTTTAGAAGTAAATTCAACACTGTGCTCAAACATTTTAAACTGAGTTAACTCAGTAATAATCCGTTTATTTTAAGAGAACAGGTCACTATCTCAGAGAGAACAGAGCGACCAGATTTTACACTCCATCTCAAAGCAGTGACCACTAAGGCAGAAGCCATTCCACCAGCTTACACGCCCAAAGCCTTCAAGCATTCGTAACATTAAACCCTTGACACATCTAAGAATGTTTCTTGTCTAGAAGCAGACACAGACCAGCAGGTAGGTTCTTTAAGAGAGACTGATTGGACCTTAAGCCCATGAATGACCTCCTGGGTTGGACCACAGTTTTGCATGATTGTTCAAATTTCCATACCAGTCATTCTTCTATTGTTTTGTTTGGTTCATTAGTCACGAAGGCTGATAGTATCTCATATTTTTTGACCACACCTATTTAGGAACAGTGGACTAAGGTGTTACGTGATCATCACAGTGGAACCAGGTGAACTGCAACAAAAATGGCATCTTAGCAAGTGAAATATTTTTTTAATATTTATTCTTTTTCTAGACAAACCTATATCTATATCTATATATCTATATATATATTTTTTAAATAAGTTTACAACAAACTAAATCTGAGATTTAAAATTCCTAAAACTAGCAAACTTAAACTCCAATAGAACAAGAAAAGTGTGAAATAAATAAACATATATAGGGCTCAGGACTGCGCAGTATAGAGTGACATATGCTTTTTTCCCCACAAAATAGACAATATAAAACAGAATAAGCAGAATAATAGAAATAATTTTATTTCTTTTTAACCAATTAAAACATGACAAAAACTGCACAATTAAAAAATGCTTAAACATCTTATATTTGATTTATTGTAATCTTATTTTAAGAATGTAAGATAATATTTACCTTTTTTTTTCTCTATATCTATTTTCACTTGCTAAGATTTTCACCTCTGGATATGTCCTGTCTGAGCCTTACACACAAGATTACGCTGATAATAATGTTGCTTCTCTCTTGTTCAGACACACACTATTAAAAAGGCTGCATGGTTTTCTTTCCATTTGGTCTAAAATGATGAACGTGTGGTACAGGGGGGCCACAGAACAGGCCCACACTGAGGACGCTGCAAACTTCAGCAAACCACATTCTTTTTAGAAATGGGTGCCTTTTGCATATATCTGTTCTATATTAGTTATATTCATACATGATGTGCATATAGATATGTGAATTTCCCAATTGGTGGGATAATAAAGGTTTATCTTATCTTATCTGAATAATTAAGTAATAATAAACCTTAAAACAAAATGTATCTTGAAGTGAAATTAAATACAACCTTCTCACAACCAAAATAAGTTGCCCACATAATAAAACAAATATTTCAGATTAGTTGAACAGACAAGCCAATGCTTCATCCTGCACGACTTCCACTTTGTGACTGAATACTGCTAACAGCATGCTAGCCAAACTCATTTGCAATATTTAAGCACAAAACACAATTTCCTATTGCGCAAAGCCATGCCAAAATCTAGTTCAGTGTCTTAACAACATAGATGAACAAAGAACTAAATGGGTGCTTTTAGTTCTGATGTTTTATGCCAACATGGTGCCATTGCTGAGGTTTACATAGTGCAGCGCACACATATGCTTACAACATGTCATGTAGGGGAGGAAAGGCAGGAATTTTAACTGTACAGTATATACAGTGTACTCACACCTCTCTCCGTCTCTCTCTCACACACACACACACACACACACATGCTAAATGACTGGTAGCACTGCTAAATGCTCTTCTTGGTTTCATTTTCTCCGGAAGCGGAGGGTGTGCATGCTGGCTGAAGGTCCAACATGACAATGGAAAAAAAAGAGATCCCTGAAATATTTTTTAATCAATATCTTTACAAGCATGGCAAATGTTCCATTCCAGTATCTGTTGAATTCCAGCACAGATGCACCTCGTTGTGCTTCATGAAGTATTGATTAGGTCATCGCTTAAATCAAATTTTGTTTATTGAGGAAAAGTGTAAAATTGACCTCTGCGGTGATGATCACTTTTCTCTTGCAACATGAGCAGCTGCATAGCAAAATCAGTATGTCAAAGGTAACTGGACTTTTACACATAACCACTGACCATGCCAGGAGACTTGAAAAGAAACATTTTTTGTAGGAAAAGAAAGCGTTTGATCCTAGCTTTGCTGGCAGAGTACAATAAGCATCTGCACCCGTATTCTCAAAGCTTCTCAGAATCCTCTCAGAGCTCCTGTCTTGGCCTAAACAGTCCTAGCTGGGAGTCCTAGACTAAAAGTGATGTAGGAAACGTCTCAGAGCAACTCTGAGGAAGGAAAGTACAAAGACCTTTATCTTAGTGAGGGGGCGTGGTCGACCCCGGTGCTCAGGACAATGCAGCAGATCAAGGACTGTGATTGGCTGATAAAAATAACCTCTGACCTCCGCAAAGGTCTTGAAATGAGCTCTTTGTGAAAGCTGAATACATGATAATAGAACAGTGAAATCAAAGTGTTTGTATATAAATGAATTATATAATCATGACTACAGGCTGCTTTATACAAAGTTTCTCTTACAGGCTAAATATCATTAAGATAATTAAATAGACAAATGTTGAAAATGTGTCGACTTTTGAAGCAACCAGTTTCCACACAGTAATTACTATATTATAAGTTTTTACATTTTTTACTAAACTGATTTTATTACTTGTGATCCATTTCAGATTGATGGGAGCAAAATGTCTCAGCATTTACCAGTTTACATGATCACAGGACAGTTTATTTAAGTTACACTTTTGGATGGTATGTAGTCAACAATCCAAGAGAGACGGAAGGAAGTAAAGCAACAAGAAAACCAGACTGGACAGAAGAGCAGCGTTTACTTTTAGCTTTACGTTCAGTGTTTGGAGAAAATTTCTTCTTTACACCATTTTGTCCTCTGCTATAGAAACTCTTAACCCTCTTAAAAGTCCTCCTCTCTACTCTTAACACTTTTTATCTTAGGAGCTGTTTTTAGGGTTAAGATGTTTCATGGATCATTTTTATCTTTACTAAGATTTAATCCTAAATTTAAGGGAAAATTCTAAGCAAATGCCATAATTCTAAGACTTTTCTTAGAATTTCGTCACTAGGAGCAACTTTTAGGTTTAAGAAGCTTTGTGAATACGGGCCCTGACTGTTTCCATCCTTAAAATAAAAAAAAAAACAGCAGTTCCCAAAATCAAGGTCAAGGAGAAGCAAAGAAGATCCAGGCTGAGGTTTGACCAGAGGAATTTGAGTATACTCACCCAAGAGATATGCTATTGTTTCCCCTCAGTACGAAATGCTTCCTGTTACAGCATTACACCTTCAACATCAATAGCAATGTCTTTATTTATATGGAAATTAAGGTGCCATTACTTTTATAGCCAAAATGAAGGATCAATCAGCAATCAAGAAAACAAAAAGGTGTAGAAGAGTGCAGTTTTTACTTAAACTGAAGATTGTGACTAGATCAGCCCCATTTATACAGGTGTTCAGTATGTGTGAAGGTTGTGTCTGGGGCCGGAGCTTAAATTTAATCTGCTCAATCAAATCAATCATCTACTTTAGGCATTTGGCAGACACCCTTATCCAGAGAGACTTACATTTTTATCTCGCTATATATCTGAGCAGTCGAGAGTTAAGGACCTCGCTCAAGGGCCCAACAGAGGCAACTTGGTGGTTGTGGGGTTTGAACCAGGAACCTTCAATGCCTTGACCTCTGCGCTATCCCTAACCTCTAATTATCTAGCATGGATTGAATGAGCCACGCTAAGGCAAATTATGTAAATCAGTCATAACATACATTTATACAAATACAGAAAAATTCCAAAAATTACAAGAAATATAACAGTCCTTTTCCACAACAGGGGATTTATTCATAACCACATTGATGCATGTGATATTTCGTCAATATAATAATATTATCAACCAGAAATTAATTCAATAGTTTTGCTTAGTTACATTTGAAATTCAACATTTAAATTTTTATTTCACACACAACATGGCTTCAAAACCACCAAGAGTAGACGGAGTCAGACTTAACACCACTGGACTTTTGTCTTTGTGGAATTGAAGTTAGTTAACACCTGTTAGAAGTACAATGTAACCTTGGATTATGAGCATAATTCATTGCAGAAGCGGGCTCGTATTTCAAAACACTCGTAAACCAAAGTGAATTTCCATAAGAATTTCCATGAAAACACTAATTAGTCGTTCCACAGCCCAAAAATATAAATACATAAAAATAATTAATACAAAATATAAAGTAAAAATAAATTAATCTGCACTTTACCTTTAAAAAAGTACAAATAAATCCCAACAGACAAGTGTTTCCGTGTGTGTTTGTGCTGTGTATGTGTGTGCGTGTGTTTGTGCGACACCCACTCCGTCTTCTCGTATTACACAGTAACCCTTCCTCTTCTCTTAGTTGTATGGGATGACTTTAACACACACACACACACACACACACACACACACACACACACACACACACACACTCTCTCTCTAACGGAAACACCACCTCATCAGGAAAATTAACAATTAAAATTAAAATTAACTCTGACACTCGAGTGAGCGCAGACTAACGAACTCACTGCTGTAAAGTAAAAATAAAACTAATTAACCTGAACTTTACCTTCGAAAAGAATCGCGGCATAAGAGAATAAGAGGTGTGTGAAGGGGCACAGTGTCCAGTGACGCGCGCGGACATAAAGTCCAGGCTGACACAGAGAGAGAGAGAGAGAGAAAATGGATCTTTATCTTTAAATCTAATGAGACTTGCTCTTGCTTTACGCGAACACACACGTGTTAAAATAAACAGTACATGCGCGCACACGTGTACACACACAAACACAAAATAAATGATGTTTTACACACACACGTGGTCACAGTGTTATAGTAAACAGAACACACGTGCACGGATGTTGATTATACCCGTGAGAGTCGAGCACTAAGACCCAGCAGGGGAGACGATTACCCACAATTCCGCGCGAGAGAAAAAAAACATTGGCTCAGTTGTGATCACATGACAGTCGGTGTCAAAACAAGAAGCAAATGCGTGATACATGATACTCGATACTCGTAAACCAAGTCAAAATTTATTAAAAATCTTTGCTCATCTTGTGGAACACTCGCAAACTGTGTTACTCACAATCTGAGGTTCCACTGTAATAGTTTAAGTCACATTCTCTAACCAGTTCTTGGTGTTATGTTTCCATTAGATTAAAACCCTGATGTAATCTCATTTCCTGGTGATCTCCAGCTATCATGTAGATCATTATTACTAACAAAGTCCTTAATCATTCAGTTGTTATGACGTTGTGAGGCTCTTGTTGAACTTCAATCCATCCATCAGGACTGAAACTGAAATCTATAACAACTAATATGTAGGAGATTTAGTGCATTTCCAAGATCTTGTCTCTTAGCATTCTTCAGGTCAAAAGAACCGTTATTTATAATGGACCACTTTCCAGTTTGGTGCCCCCTAGTGGCTAAATCCAGCATGATCATCAATGTGTACACAACTAAATGCCTAAAAGAAATAAGATATTTATTAGAGATAAGATTTATCTATCTATGTACAGTAAATTACCATAGCTTCCACTAGGGGTGCTAAACTGCAAAGCCGTCCACTTCAAGTTTCTTTTTGTGAAGCTGCTCAGCCAGCCATCTCGCAGTTAAACCCCGGGGACGTTCCTTCCACTGTTTAGTGGAAAATATTGTTATTGCTTATATAATTAAACTGGTTAGCAACATCAGCTAGGCTAACAAGCTAACGAAACAGCTTTGTGCTATGTTGTGCTTCTCGTGTAACTGAAACCAGAAGATACATTTTGTCTGAAGTGGAAAACGTTTGGAAAAATAATTAAAATAATTAAATAAATGATGAAATAAATAAATTATAACACCTACAATAGCATGAGAATTGTGCAGAGAGAGCTAACGTGCTAGCTAACCTTAAATAGTCTATCTGTGCTTTTGATTTGTGCTCCGCCCCCTCTGACCGGGTAAAATGTTGTCCCTCAGCATCTGGAGGACACCGTGCCTCATCAGGACATGTGTGTGTGTGTGTTCAGTTGTAGGGGGGTATCTGGTGGGGAAGGGGCGGGATGACAGTGGTGCCGTTTGTGGGCGGCGGCTTGTCTTTTCCCTTCATGAAGAAGGTGAGCAGTTCTCCTTTTCCTTTCACGTAGATCGGTCCTCTGCGTACGAAGCGGAACCCGTACTCCCTCAGGATCTTATAGCAGTCCTCTACCACCTGGGGAACCACACACACACACACACACACACACACACACACACACACACGTGCGCGATATCAAGTGGCTATTAAGTAGGCAAGGTTAGAAGTGTGTGTGGGTGTGTGTGTGTGTTACCTGGATATTACCCATAACTCCAGTGGACTCCATGCGACTGGCGACGTTCACAGTGTTTCCCCAAATATCATAGTGAGGCTTCCGGGCTCCGATCACACCAGCTAACACACCGCCCATGTTCAATCCTACACACACACACACACACACACACACACACACACACACACACACACACACACTTTTTTTTATAAATAAAAAGTTTTTTTATGTTTTTTCTCTAATTTATGCATCTGGATGAATTGAGCAAGATAAATGACCCCACATTATTTAAAGTAAAATCCTGAAAGTTGATTGGCTGTGAAACCTGTCCGTCAAACCTCCAATCACTAACCATGCTTCAGTTAAGACTTCACAATACTCATGTAGCAGAATGTAAAACACTAAGACATACTGAAGTAACAATGACACCATAGATTGTGTGTGTGTGTGTGTGTGTGTGTGTGTGTGTGTGTGTGTGTGTGTGTGTGTGTGTGTGTGTGTGTGTTCTTACCGATGCGCAGCATAAAGCTGTTAAAGCTCTGTTTGTTGAGGTTGTTCAGTGTGACTTTCATCGCTAAAGCAAAATCTGCCAGATCGGCTAAATGCTGCCAGCGTTCCAGAATACACTGATCCTCCTTCTGAATTACACACACACACACACACACACACACACACACACACACACACACACACACACACACACACACACACATAAATGTGAGCACAGAAAATAAATAAGAAAAAACAGACAATGCCATGTGTGTGTGTGTGTGTGTGTGTGTGTGTGTGTGTGTGTGTGTGTGTGTGAGACCTTTCGGCTGCTGTAGCCGTTGGTGTTACTCTCCGGCGTCAGTCCTGAAGCCGCCATGTACGTGCTGCCGATGGTCTTTATTTTAGTGATGCAGAGGAATTCAGTCCGGTCCAGCAGCTGGTCAGGGTCAAAGGTCAAAGGTATGATCATACAGTGACCTTTCTAAAACTCTTTTTAGACTGTGGGACAGTGTGAGACTGAGAGAGTGAGACAATATCAGACAATGTGAGGCACAGTGAGAGTGAGACAGAGTGAAACCATGAGCCAGAGTGAAACTGACAGAGTAAGTGAGAGTGAGATGGTGAGTAAGAGTGAGACAGATCGAGAGTGAGACTCAGTGAGAGATTGAGACTGACAAGGTAAGCAGGTTGAGATAGAGCAAGAGTGAGACAGAGGGTGAGAGTGAGACTGGCAGGGTGACTGAGAGTGAGACAGGGCGAGAGAGAGTGAGACTGACGCTGTCGAAGTCGGAGATGATCTCGTTGAGGATGCGCAGGCACTCGATGCCGCCGTTGTTGATGCTCTCCTCTGTGTAGAAATCTGAGAAATTTGGGATGGATGCAAACATCACACCGATCTCCTCATACGCCTGACTGTACAGCTCCTAACACACACACACACACACACACACACACACACACACACACACACGAAACGTTTTTCATTTTCAAACTTTATCATTAGACTAAAAGGGTTCATCATAAGGTTTGCGCGTATGTCCTGTTAGGTGGAGTGTGAGGGGCGTGGTCTGTTCTGCTTGTGGTTTGTTATGGGTGTGGTCAGTTAGGAATGTGGTTTGTGAGGGGTGTGGTCTGTTTCGGTGTGTCCAGTGGTGTCACACCTCGTCTCTTTTCTTGGAGCCCAGAAAGTGTTTGGCCACGTGTTCTGGCAGCATGTTAGTGACCAGAGCCTCGTTATACGTCCTCATCTCATACACTCTCTCCTTCTGGTCATGAACCTCAATCTTCCACACAAACAGCTTACGCGACTGACGCTCCACCTGAGAGAGGGACAGAGAGAATATGGGAAAAAAGACATAAAAATAGAAAGATGTACATAAATGTAGAAATTATCTCACATTAGTTATTATGTGTGTGTGTGTGTGTGTGTGTGTGTGTGTGTGTGTGTGTGTGTGTGTGTGTGTGTGAGACATACATGCCGAGCAAAGTAATAGAAGCTAATCATCATCACAATGATCATCACCGTCATCAGGTATTTGGAAGGAACCAGGTCATACCTACACACACACACACACACACACACACACAGCAGTCAGTCACTTGTTCTGCACAGGTGGACTAAGACCACACCCTCACCTGTAGTTAATGAAGCGTAAGATGTCGTAGATTTCATAAATGGTACTCCAGCTGTAGATGTCCACTATAGCGGTTGCCACGGTGATGAGTGCCATTAGCGCGAGCTTAATGAGGTGACTGACCTGAACTAGCATCATGGTTGCTACGAGCGACAGCACGGCTATGAAGCTGTAGTGATGGGGGTTTTCAACACAACCACCATCACCTAGAAACCTGAGTGTTAAACCTGAAGTGGTGTTGGGCAGAATGACAGTGGGCTGGACACAGCTCAGCTACACACACACACACACACACACACACACACACACACACACACACACACACACACACACATTAGACCTGGATCAATAATATCAAGAAAAACACTAAGGGAAGATTTTTTCTCACCATATCAGCAACCTCAGCCATGGCCAGAACAAAGATGGCCGCCATGGCCCAGGTGTTCCGTGCCCAGCGTGTCCGATCGATCCACATCGAGAACAACACCAGCTTCTCCGAGAAGAGCTAACGCAAAACGGAACATCAGTACCATCACTGTCATCATAATCGTCACAAGCTTCATTTTCATCATCATCATCATCATCATCATCATCATAATCATCTTTTATTATGATTGTTTCATATTGTATCATCCTAATCATCATCATCATCATCATCACTATATACTTCATATACATTATCACCTTTATCAACACTTTCTTCATCATCACTACCTTTATCTTTATCATCATCATCATTAACCTTATCATAATCATAATCATCATCTACATCATCATCACTACTTTTAGTATCATCATCATCATCACCATCACTATCTACATCATCACTACTTTTATCATCATCATCATCACTATCTTCATCATCACCATCAACTTTATCATAATCATCATCATCATCATCATCATCACTATCTTCATCATCATCAACAACTTTATCATAATCGTCATCATCATCATCATCATCATCTACATAATCACTACTTTTATCATCATCTTCATCATCACTATCTTCATTATCATCATCAACAACTTTATCATAATCATCGTCATCATCATCACCTATATAATCACTATCTTTATCACAAACAACATTTTAATCATGATTGCCATCATTTTTGTCATCATCCTCACCACCATCATCATCATCATCATCATCATCATAATTTCTGTCAATATCATCACTACCTTCATCTTAATTGTCATAATTTTAATCACTGTCACCATCTTAATCAACTTTTCTTATCATCATCATCACTGTTTAAAACATTGTTTTGGGTAATTAATGGTAAAAGCACTAACTCCGCCCCCAGACTAACCATAACCAATCAGAAAATTACACAACGAAAAGCCTCATGCACATCCAGAATAAAAACATATGAAATATAACATTTGAGCCATACTCGTGGGAAAATGGCAGCCAGTGAGCAGATGGTGAGGATGAGGAGCAGCACTTCACCCACCACCAACGTTAAGTAGTTTACTGTCAACCTATCCAGAGACAAGAACAAAAGGAATTAGCCAATGGAGACACAGATAACATCAGCCTATAAGACATTTGCATGTTTAAGACTTATGCTAGCATTATATGTAATCTCAATGTTCAATAATTCAGGCCCGTATTCACAAAGCCTCTTAAGCCTAACAGTTCTCCTAGTAATGAAATTCTTAGAGAATTCTTAGAATTATGACATTTTATTAGACGTTCACCTTAAATTTAGGACTAAATCTTAGTAAAGATAAAAAAAAATGATTCACGAAACATCTTAGCCCTAAAAACAGCTCCTATGGTAAAAATTAATAATTTTTACCTTAAATAATAAAAAATATAATAATAAATAAATTAATAATAATAAGAGCAGAGAGGACGACTTTTAAGTCCAGTCTGGTTTTCTTGTTGTTTTACTTCCTTCCATCTCTCTTGGATTGTTGGCTACAAACCATTCAAAAGTGCAGCTTAAATAAACTGTCCTGTGATCATGTAAACGGGTAAAAGCTGAGACATTTTGCTCCCATCAATCTGAAATGGATCACAAGTAATAAACTCAGTTTAGTAAATAAATGTAAGAACTTGTTTCAAAATTCGACACATTTTTAACTTTTGGCTGTTTTAATTATCTTTAAGATATTTAGCCTATAACAGAAACTTTGCTTAAAGTAGCCTGTAGTCATGATTTTATTATATACAAACACACATTATGATTTCACTGTGTTCTATTATAATATAGTCTATTTTCACAAAGAGCGCATTTCAAGACCTTTACACAGGTCAGAGGTTATTTTTTATCAACCAATCACAGTCCTTGAATTGCTGCGTCATCCCCAGCACCGGTGTCGACCACACCCCCTCACTAAGCTAATTATTTTCTAAGCACTTTCCTTACTCAGAGTTGCTCTGAGAAGTTTCCTAAATCACTTTTAGTCTAGGATTCCTAGCTAGGACTTTTTAAGCTAAGATAGGAGCTCTGAGAGGATTCTGAGAAGCTTTGTGAATACGGGCCCTGGGTTTTACTAGTTCCACCCACAGGTGGAAGAAGGTACTTCACTATTAAATATCACACATGGCAGTGAACATACTGTGTATAGTAACGTGACTATGTTGTGTGGTTGTGTGTGTATGGCTGACTCACTGTGGATCAATGAGAATTTCCATGGCGGAGGTGAAGAGGAGAACAATGCAGCTGCAGCTGAACGCAACTCCGGTCTGACGCTCTTTCTCTGCGGAGTAACGAGACTCAAGCTCGGAATCAACAAAGCGGAGAGACAGAGTCGTGATGCTCTTTTCCTTCATACTTCAGAGTAAAAGAAAGAGAATAAAGAACAGGAAGTGTTATTATGGTCGAATGGCCAGGACCAAAAACAGGTAGTTGATTGATCATTTAGTTTAGTACTCAGTCACGCAGCAACAACACATGAATTCATTTACTAATATTGTTTATCTTAAAAATCTCTTTTTTAATTAATTATATATAGACTGACATGCATATAAATATTTACCCCTTGAGCCTTACCTTAGGAATGGATGTAACTTGGATTTATTTCACACAAAACAATTCACCCTGGCCTCGATAATAATTTCACGATACAACTACCCCTACACCCCATCCCCATTCCCCACCCCTACCCCTACCCCCTTTTCCCTACCCGCTATTCCCCAACCCCTAATCCTTACCCCTGTTTCTGACCCCATTCCAAACTCCCTATTCTCTACCACCTATTCCCCGCCCCTGTTTCCCACCCTCTGCCCCATTCCCTACCACCTACACCCTTCTCTTTTTTCCACTAGTCCCTATTCCATTCCTTACCTATTTTCTAGCCCTGTGTAGTCTCCATTCCTACCCCTATCCCATACGGCCTACCCCCTCACATTGTGTGTGTATGAAGGTGTAAGTACTCACGTCTTCTCAGACTCTCTGTCCAGCAGGGCTTTACTCAGCAGCCTGTTCAGTTCCTGCTGGTTCTCCATCTCTCCATCTGACAGACTGCTCAACTGCAGCTTCTGCAACACCACAAGAGCCAAAAAATAAAGGGGAAACCACTCTATATTTCCTACTATATACACCCTACTTACTACGCATTCTCATTGTTCCTTACTCACCATTCGCTCCTCACTAGCCCCTACCCTGTATCCCCTACCCACTACCCCTGCTCCCCGCTGCAGTTCCTTATCAGGTCAGGTGTAGCTCAGTGGTTAAGGCATTGAAACTCCATCAAGTTACCACTGTTGGGCCCTTAAACAAGGCCTTTAACCCTCAACTTCTCAGATGTATAATACGATAAAAATGTCAGTCTATCTGGATAAGGGCATCTGACAAATGTCCAAATGTAAATATTCACTATGCTCTACTCACTAATCCCTACCCCTGTTCATGATCACATATTCCTTACTCATTATTCCCTAACCCATATTCCCAACTCATGAGCACTCCTACCCCTATTTGCAACTTATTTTTTCTTACTCACCATCCTCTGACTACTCTCTCCTACCCCATATCAACTACTCATTGTTCCTGCCCCTATTCCATATTCTCTAATCACTATCTCCTACTCACGAGTCCCTAACCCTATTCCCTCCCCTTTATGCACTACTCATTACTTCTTCTCTCTGTTTCTTACTCACTATTCCCTACTCATTATTCCTTACTTACTATCTGATACTCATTCGACAGACGCTCAACTGCAGCTTCTAAAACAGGACCAGACCCGTGTGCTGAACTGCTCTTTACTCCCTGCCCCCTGCTCACTATTCCTGAGTGATATACCTTATGTTCCCTACCCCATATTCCCTAGTCACTATTCACTACCCCATTCCTTACTCCTATTACTCTTCCCGATTGTCTACTCGCTACCCCAAATTCCATACTAGCTATTCCTTACCCCCTACTACCTACTCAATTCTTTATTTGCTATTCCCTACACTACACTTCTATTCATCAGAACATTCCAGAATAATTTCCCTGAATGACTTCTGGCTGACCTTTGTGTTTTCCTCGCCCGTGTCGTTAGCGTCCCCACCGACTGATCTCACACTGCCCATGGTCTCTGTTGTGGCGATGAGCGGAGCAGAGTTCCCGTTGGTCAACACGCCACCCGTCTGAGGAGCAGTGGGTGTGAGTATTACAAGTAAATAGTCCTTCATTAAAAAGTAAGAGGTTGTTTGTCAGCCACCGTCACTCACCCATCCATTGCTAACTCCACCCACTTTGTCTGTTTGCTTGGGAACAAGCACCAAGTAGGTGTCGATACCTTTCTCCAACAGGTATTCACAGCGTTCTCCTCCGTTCCCCAGCTCCAGCTCGAACTCTCCATGCAGACAGTCCATGGTTG
>JAAGKR010006030.1:0-46196 GCA_011419295.1 Clarias macrocephalus
CCTCATTGAGGTCTATACACTCGTACTTCTGCCTCATTGAGGTCTATACACTCGTACTTCTGCCTCATTGAGGTCTATACACTCGTACTTCTGCCTCATTGAGGTCTATACACTCGTACTTCTGCCTCATTGAGGTCTATACACTCGTACTTCTGCCACATTGAGGTCTATACACTCGTACTTCTGCCTCATTGAGGTCTATACACTCGTACTTCTGCCTACATTGAGGTCTATACACTCGTACTTCTGCCTCATTGAGGTCTATACACTCGTACTTCTGCCTCATTGAGGTCTATACACTCGTACTTCTGCCTCGTTGAGGTCTATACACTCGTACTTCTGCCTCGTTGAGGTCTATACACTCGTACTTCTGCCTCGTTGAGGTCTATACACTCGTACTTCTGCCTCGTTGAGGTCTATACACTCGTACTTCTGCCACATTGAGGTCTATACTCTAGTGCTTGTGCCATCCTGAGGTCTATTAGCTAGAATGATTTACACTGCGGTCTAGACGGGTCTTTATTCTTCCTCCACAGAATACACCGCAGGAGACTCTAATTTAACATGACAGATCTCTCTCTCTCATACACACACACACACACACAGTACAGGCAAATATCTGTTTACTGCAGTTGAGATATACGTGTCTGTTTGTGTGTATATGTTTACTGACAGTTCTCCTAATTCATGCTGTCAGAGTGGCTAATACTCTCACCGCACTCATTTAAATATCTCACCAGTGCCAATTAATGCGTCAGACATTTAGACACACACACACACACACACACACACACACACACACACACACACACACACACACAGAAAGAGATAGGACGATATGAGTGTTGATAACAAGAGAGAGATAGAGATTGTGCTGCAGTTGTTTAATGGCTGTGTGAAATCTAACCCATCTTATCATGTATGCGTGTGTGTTTGTGTTTGTGTGTGTATGTGAGAGAGAGAAAGAAAAAGAGAGACATGGGGGGGGGAGATTGATATCTATCCATCTATTTGTTCAGCCATCTGTTTTTCTAAAAGAAAAGCAACAAAAGTGAAAAAAGAAGAAAAGAAACAAAGGAAGAAAGTGTGTGTGTGTGTGTGTGTGTGTGTGTGTGTGTGTGTGTGTGTGTGTGTGTGTGTGATAGGATTTTTGTGAGACTGGGTATAAGCAAAGCAGCTAGTTAGAGTTGAGTTTAAATTTGATATTTGAGTTTAAACAAGAGCATGTGAACTCTGTACCTGTGTGTGTGTGTGTGTGTGTGTGTGTGTGTGTGTGTGTGTGTGTGTGTGTGTGTGTGTGAGAGAGAGAGAGAGAGAGAGAGAGAGAGAGGGAGGGTTAAACATTGCTTTCTCGGGATTCCAAAAGATCAAAGCGGCTGTTGCTGTGGCGATGGTTGCTGTCTGGGAGGTTGCCGTGGTGACCACTGGCCATGCTCATCCTTCCCCTCTGCTCTCACTTTCACCTGAACAGCAGTCAGATGTGCAGAGAGGAGCCTGGACGTCGAGTGTGTTGACGTTCGTATCCTTGATAATGACTACAAATTCATGAATGAAGAAGCTGAATTGTATACGGTCCGTTCATAGACATTCTGGACGATCATGTGCTTAGAAATTTGTGGCAAAAGTTTGGATAAGCAATACCTCTGAACATGTAATATGCAAGAGGCATTAAAGACAAAGGTGAATGAAAGCGGAAAAGCAATGGACATTTACAAAAGACTGAGAAAACCTTCTACCTTGATAGTATCAAGCACAAGTGAAACACTGGGATAAGTGAATTAGTGAAGCAGAGGATTATACAGAGAAATAAAGGGAGTTTTTACACTCAGAACTGTGTTCTGTTATTTTGCGCAATCAAAAATCCTGGTTTGACTTGAACGCTTATATAATTGTCTCAGACTTATTGCAGTAAGAACTGGAAAATAATTCAGAATTATATACAGTAGAGTACAAAATGTCCAAATGTGTGAAGTATGTAACTTACAGTACGTGTGTTCAGCAGTGATATGGAACAGAAAGGTCTTGAGCTCATGACCTTCTCACTCTGTCCAAAAAACCCAGTATAGAGCAAATTTCAGATGAGATTTGATATGGATGGTAATGATATCCAGCTATTTTTATTGTTTAATTTGTGTGTGTTTGTGTGTGTGTATTTAAAACATCAGCAACAAGTGATACTGAAAAATAAAATTAAAAAATGCCACATCATGTTAAAAAATGAAATACAATTTTTTAGATAACTGATAATGTTTTGCGTAATATTTCTCCATAGCTCATGCATCTATTAATTTACATTCTGTACACCACAAGAGGGCGCACTTGCAGCTCAATCTCTGAGCAGTATTGCATATTTTAAGGCTACGTTCAGCCTGAACTGACTCAAATCTGATTTATTTTTTTCATTCTATTTTTTAGAGCTGTCTGAACGCACAAATCTGATGTTTTTCAAATCTGAGATCATTTCCGTATGTGCTCCTAGATTTTGATACATATCCGATGCGTGGTGCGAATGAGAACGGACAGATCGGAATTCATGGCTGGAACGTTGCCGCTGGAACTGTTCACGTAAACCGTAAACTGTGAACAGATGTTAATAGTGTTATCCTTAATTATTAATGATTAATCAATTATTGATTGTTTAAGCGAAATATGTGAGGCTTAGTTCATACATTTTAAGGTTTTGTTTGGGACGGGATCTACACTTCCTGCGAAGAGTTGATTGCTAGCAAGTTAGCTATCCCAATCGAGATTAGGAATAAACAAAACGGCAGGAAAAAAAATCTAACATCTGGAATGCGTGAGTACCGTCGTCTCAGTTTTGTTTATTAAATCAGTCCAGGCAGGACTGAACCTCTGCTAAAATTAGCGATTTGTTTTGTAATGTCCGTGAGTGAGTTTGTGTTTTGGCGGTTTGCTTTTCTCGATGACGTGACCTCGCGTGCCAAAGAGCGAAGTTTTGCCTTGTAACTCCGGACACATGACCTACTGATCACGCTGATTATATTCCTCTTGTGGAATATCACTCACAAGAAAAATCTACTGTCTCCATGTCTTAACACCTGCTGTGGGAATAACATATTACTAATAAAGCGACTGTAAACACACGCGGTGTGTGTGAGAGAGAGAGGGAGAGTGGTGATAAACGAGTGTGTGAGTGTGTAAGTGTGAAATTAAATGTTAGTATTAGGTGATTGGTGATCTTCCGCATGATCGATCTGAATGTGATTATGTTGATAGTGCTGAGAAAGGTCCTGATAAATTGTTACTGTGTGTGTGTGTGTGTGTGTGTGTGTGTGTGTGTGTGTGTGTGTGTGTGTGAGAGAGAGAGAGAGAGAGAGAGAGAGAAGAGAGATTGGTTTCTGGTTTCATAGCCAAAACACACATGTACACACAGTGATGAATATATAACTCAATGAATGGACACTGTGTTAAAGCAAGAGACACAATACATCATAAAACTAATGGGGGAGAGAGAGAGAGAGAGAGAGAGAGAGAGAGAGAGAGAGAAGGATAGGAAGAGACAGGTTAAGAGAGACAGAAAGAATGAAAAATAGAGTGGAAGAAAGGGAGGGAGGGAGCAAGAGATGGAGAATGAAAGAGATATAAAGAGAGGGAGAGGAACAATTAGGAGTGACAGATAGAGAATGAAAGGGGGAGAGGAAGACAAGGAGACGAAGACGTGAGAGCCAGGAAAAAGTGTGAGAGAGACATGGAATGAAAGAGAGAGATTAAGAGAGGGAGAGTAAGAAGTGAAAGAGACAGAAAGTGAACAAGAAATAGAACAGAACGAGGGAGAATGAGAGAGATAGAGGATGAGGAGGAGATGAAGAGGTAAGAGAAACTGATATAGTCTGAAAAAGGGAGGGATTAAGAGAGGAAGAGGAAGAAGGGAGACAGATAGAGTATGACAGAGGGGAGATTAAAAGAAGGATTGGAATAAGTGAGACAAACAGAAAGCGAATAATCTAATTCAATTACATTACATTTTATTTCTATAGCACTTTTAACAACGGTCATTGTCGCTTCACAAAAATGAAAAGAAAATTTATGGAAATGTGTATGAGTGAGAAAAAAGTGTCTAGATAATGCGATTGTCCCTGATGAGGAAGTCAAGGGTGTCTGCGATGGTGGCAAGGGAAAACTCCCTGAGATGGCAATAGGAAGACACCTTGAGAGGAACCAGACTCAACAGGGAACCCATCCTCATCTGGGTGATAACAGATAACAGAAATGATATAACATCATGTGTGTAATGCAGCTGAAAGTTCAGGATACCAGAAGTTGTCCAATTTATCAGGTAGTTCAGTTCAGCACAGGGATGAGTCAGCAGGTGCAGAGGACAGAGGGAGGTCTGGATCACTGGGAGCTCAGGAGCAGCATGTGTAGCTCCAAACATCATGAAGCAGAACCCAGCTGGAGCTGGTCTTTCTCTGGATGCCTCAGGATCCTTGCAGGGTTGAGAGAGAGAGGAAGAGAATCAGACTGATCAGATCATTCACTGTCACCTTGCACCTCCAGGGCCCGGGTTCGATTCCCGTCTCAGGCCTGTATGCATGAAGTGTGAATGTTCTCTCTGTGCTTGGTGGATGAGAATTAGAGAGAGAGAGAATGAAAAAGAGAGAGGAAGGGATGGAGTGGAAGATGTGAGAGAAACCGATAGAGTATGAAAGAGGAAGAGGAAGAAGTGAGAGAGAGACGGAAAGCAAATGAGAGAGAAAGAGAGAAATAGAGAGGAAGAGAATCAGAGAAAGAAGTGAGAGAATGAAAACACCGGGAAAAAAGAAGTGAGAGAGACAAAGAATGTAAGAGAGAAGTGAGAGACAGGTTGAGAGAGAGATGGAAGGTAAAAGACCTATAGAGAGATAAAGAGATGGAGTGATGATGTCAGAATGTCTCTCTCTCTCTCAGTTAATAATCAGATCCAGATGTTTGGGTGTGTTTGTGTTCACACTGAGAGTGTTACATTTAATCATTATCATATTCATCTCCCCTGATTATAGTCTCCCGGATTAACTGGCTCCGTCCCAAACTCTAGACTTCACGTCTGTATAGAGGTTCTTCTGGAACGACTTGCTCCCCTGGACTCCATCACCTGAGACATGTCTAGGGCTTTACACTGTACCGTCCTACTGTACTGCTGTATCTGTAACCATGACAACACCATTTGCATTCCTTATTCAATCCAACCAGCTAACAAACTAGCTAACATGGCACAAAACCATAAATAGCACATTACTGATAGAAACAAGGCGCCTTGTGTTGTTAGCACTCTTACTCAAATGTCTGCTCAAAGTCTGATTAGTGATAAATTCTAGTCTATGTTTGCTTGGCTTGTGCTAAAATATTGGCTAGTTTAGATCGCTAGTCAGAAATACAACGGTGGAATTTGTCCATGTTTAGCATAGCTTGCTAGACTCCTTCCCAAACAGCATGTTTACCACAGAGATGGAGTTTATTAGTGTTTATTAGAGTATATGATGTGTGGAACTGTTAGTGCTAACTGTTGTTTTTTAGCAGAATTAACTTAGCATGATAAAAGCTAATTAGCGTTTTTTTTTTAGCTAGTCAGGCTGTGACACGAAGATAGAGTCTTCGCTTATGATCTGTGTGTGTGCGTGTGTGTGTGTGTGTGTGTGTGAACAAACTTTATCTTCATAAAATGCCATTAGCTATAAGTTGTAATAATAAAAATAAACAGGAAGTTGTGTATTTGAGCTTGTGTGTAGCCATGTTTAAAAACACACATGAGAAATGTCATCATGAGAGAATGCTTTGTGGTGGTGGTGGTGTGTTTGTGTGTGTGTGTGTGTGTGTGACAGAGAGGTAGCTCTAATTTCAGAACACATTAATCACACAGCTGTCAGCAGACACACACATTAAACACACACCAAGATTTCCATCATCGTAAAACACTTATTCTTATCCCTGTTGATGGGTCCCAGACTAACACACACACACACACACACACACACACACACACACACACACACACACACACAAATACATACATCTATAAACACACACACTCACATAAGCCATACACTACACAGTGTATATGTGTGCAGTGCTGATGAAGTGTAAATCCCACGAGGTGATTGGCCAGCAGGGGTCACGGCTGACAGAATGGACGGTTTATTCTTGATCGCCGCTGTGGAATAAAAATCTCACACCCTTTCCATTAACAAACCCACCCACACACATTTGTGTGTGTTTATAGACACAAATGTGCCTTTCCAGACTGAGGTTTAGGACAACTGGCAGATATTAGTCACTTGTGTGTGTGTGTGTGTGTGTGTGTGTGTGTGTGTGTGTGTGTGTGCGCGTGCGTGTGTGTGGTTGCCTTTCCCTAAAAAAAAAAAAACCCACAGTGTGTATTAAAAGACTGAGGTCCGAGACAAACCACACTGAGGTCAAAGAACGGGAGCCGAGGCAACTCTGGTTGCCAACGTTGGTGTGAAAAAGCACTTAAGCAGAACAGAACGTATCAACCACTGAGTTTACATGTTCTACACCTGTGTCAAAAGAAATTCTTCTCCACACCAGCAGGGGGCGATAGTCCCTTTTTTGGGGGGATTTAAAAAAGAACACCAGGTGCCAAAACAAACCCTAACGCTCAGATACTAAATAGTGCACAGGACACAAATATACTGTATTTATTTTTGTATATTACTGTCCATATTATGTGGCTAGAATTTTCGCCTTGCACATCCGAACCTGGGTTCGATTCCCGCGTCAGCTCTGTGCGCATGGAGTTTGCATGTTCTCCCCATGCTTGGTGGGTTTCCTCCGGATTCTCCGATATCCTCTCACATTCCAAAGACATGCAGGTTAGGCTAGTTGGCGTTCCCAAATTAGCAGTAGTGAGTGAATGCACGTGTGAACGTTGACTGGAGGATCCTACCACAGCCATAAAAATGGGACCAAATACAATGGTCACAATTGTCATGTGACCATCTTTGAGGTAAAATTTGTTACACAAAGGTCATGTGAACATCTTTGAGGTAAGTTTTTGTTACACAAAGGTCATGTGACCATATATGAGGTAAAATTTGGTACACAGAGGTCATGTGACCTTATTTGAGGTATACATTTGTTATACAAAGGTCATGTGACCATCTTTGAGGTAAAAGTGGTTACACAAAGGTCATGTGACCATCTTTGAGGTAAGATATGTTACACAAAGGTCATGTGACCAACTTTGAGGTAAGTTTTGTTACACAGCGGTCATGTGACCATCTTTGAGGTAAAATTTGTTACGCAAAGGTCATGTGACAAAGGTCATGTGACCATCTTTGAGGTAAAAGTGGTTACACAAAGGTCATGTGACCATCTTTGAGGTAAAATATGTTACACAAAGGTCATGTGACCAATTTTGAGGTACGTTTTGATACACAAAGGTCATGTGACCATCTTTGAGGTAAAATTTGTTACGCAAAGGTCATGTGACAAAGGTCATGTGACTATCTTTGAGGTAAAATTTGTTACACAAAGTTCATGTGACCATGTTTGAGGTAAAAATTTGTTACACAAAGGTCATGTGACCATCTTTGAGGTAAAATTTGTTACACAAAGGTCATGTGACAAGCTTTGAGGTAAGTTTTGTTACACAAAGGTCATGTGACCATCTTTGAGGTAAAATATGTTACGCAAAGGTCATGTGACCATCTTTGAAGTAAAATTTGTTACGCATTTTTGTGCGTAACAAATTGTAACAAAATATGACCATCTTTGAGGTGAAATTTTGTTACAGAAAGGTCATGTGACCATCTTTGAGGTAAAATTTGTTACACAAAGGTCATGTGACCATCTTTGAGGTAAAATTTGTTCTGCATCTTTGTGCGTAACAAATTGTAACAAAATGTGACTATGTTTGAGGGAACTTTTTTTACACAAAGGTCATGTGACGATGTTTGAGGTCAAATTTGTTACACAAAGGTCATGTGACCATGTTTGATGTAAAATTTGTTATGCAAAGGTCATGTGACCATCTTTAAGGTAAAATTTGTTACACAAAATCATGTTAACATCTTTGAGGTAAAATTTGTTACACAAAAGTCATGTGATCATCTTTGATGTAAAATTTGTTACACAAAGGTCATGCGACCACCTTTGAGGTAAATTTTGTTACAGAAAGGTCATGTGTGAGTTTCCTACAAACTTCCTGGGCCTCCAATAATGAACTGGACTTTATATTAACTTAAAGACATTATATGTTGTATTGAGCTTCCAGCAGCATAACACACAGTATGACTGCAGATCTATCCCTGGCCTCCGTGATCACCCAAATGAGGATGGGTTCTCCTGTGGAGTCTCTTTCCTCTTAAAGTTTCTTCCTATTGCCATCTCACTGAGTTTTTCCTTGCCACTGTCACCCTCAGGTTGCTCATCAGGGACAAATAAATATTATAATATACAATATTATATAGAGTATAGCAGTGCTTCCAGACTGGGAATTCTTGATTCCGATTGGGCATGGTGGCATAGTGTTTAGCACTGCAGCTTTGCACTTCCAGGGTTCAGGTTTGATTCCCATTCTCTGTGTGTATGAACCCCCCATGGTTTCTCCCACCATCCAAAGACATGCAGAGTAGAATAAGTGATGATTCCAAATTGGCCAGAGTGTGTGAATGAGTGTGCGTGCCCTGCAATGGATTGTACCCCGCCTCATTCCCTAATTTTCAGGATACAGAATAAAGTGGTATAGACGATAAGTGAGTGAGTGTACAGTAGTTGACTATAGATAAGGTCAAAATGAAACATTTAGTGGATCATCTGTCGCCCTCTGCTGGGTGCCAGGTGAAATATCAGTCAAAGAAAGAATTTAAACCTCTGCTGCTCCCTGGTGAACATTTCAGACAATTCGCTCTCTCTCTCTCTCTCACACACACACACACACACACACACACAGTTAACTTGGGATAGATAAATAAATGAAAATGCAAACAACAGATTCACATTTGCAGTTTATGAGAAAATTGAGTGAGTTTATGTGAATTTTTTAGGTTTTATGACGGAATTTGAACTACTGAAGAGTGCTAATGGATTTTCCAGGTAACCAGCTCTAAGTGTTCACTCAGTAGGCGGCACAGTGGAGTTGTGGTTAGCACCGTGACCTCACACCTCCAGGGACGGGGTTCGATTTCCGCCTCAGGTCTGTCTGTGTGTGTGGAGTTTGCATGTTCCCCCGTGCCCCCGTAGGTTTCCTCCGGGTACTCCAGTTTTTTTTACACCGTCCAAAGCCATGCAGCTTAGGCTATTAGCGTTCCTAAATTGCCCGTAGTGTATGAACGAGCATCAGTGTGTGTATATGCGTATGTGTGCCCTGTGATGTACTAATACCCCATCTATGGGTAATAATACCCCGCCTCATGCCCTGTTTCCTGGGATAGGCTCCAGGCCCCATGCGACCCTTGAGAGATCTCTCTCTCAAACACACACACACACACACACACACACACACACACACACACTACAAACTAGTACAATAACTCTTAGCCAAGTTATAAATATGTTATAGGAAATAAGTTTTAGGAAATCTCTTAAGACCAACCTACTTTTGCTGCATTTTTCAAAAATTTGGCTTAATTAAAATATTTGCTATATAGTATTTTTATATACATTTCCTGTGATGTGCAGAAATTTACTTTTCAAACAAAATAAGTGAAAATCAGTGACATATAAAGCAATCACTCATGATTTTGTGTAAGTTAACACAGTAATTTGTATAAACCTAACGTTCACACAAACCTTTCCAATATGGCGGGCGTGTGATCGCAGGTCAACCGGAGACTGACTGCGCGTGCTCAGTGGTGTAGTATCGCTCAGGAAACGCGCTATATCGCGAGAGTTTAATTTGAAAACTGGCGGTTGATTCGATTATTTTTTTCGGAAGTGGAGAATCAGTGAAAAGGTACGCTCTGCGTTTTATTGTTAATATTCTGACATATAAATGTGAAGTATTGAGTTGTTTTACCTCATAGGGTGTTTTATAATGTAAATGATTATTTTGTCCCAGGTTATGAAACATTATATTGGCGATTTTTTTTTCTTTGCGTTGTTTTCCCTTCGTTAGCTATGTGGCTAACAGCGCTTTGGTTCAGGTTTAGTACATTTAATGTGGACTTTTGGGATTTAAACAGTAATAAGATAAAAATGTAAACACTGTATAACAATTAAGTTTAGTTTGTTTGTGTGTGTGTGTCTTGTTTTAGACAGCTCGCGACTACTAAATAGTAAATGTCCAAATCAGTGAAACGAACCGAACTAAATGAATCGATTCTTTTTTCATTTTGCTGATTCGTTGTTTTTGGCTGCAAAAAGTTTGTCTAGCCAAGCTCATTACTCGAACTTTGGATTCTTTCTAGACAACTAGTGTAGAAATCATTGATTATTATCAATATTATTGTTAGTTGTGACTTTCATTAAAGATTAATGGAGCAGATCTAAATACATTAATATATAAAAATATATAAAAGGACATTGTGGTGTCTTTAAAGTGTTAGACGTAGGACATAGGTGTTAAATTTGAAATGTATTGAATTCTTTAGGGATAGGAATCACCCGTCATTTCCTTATACAATATCACGATACCTTGTTGCGGATTCTACTGTAAAAGTATCACAATTTTATAAATACAGTGACCCGATTCGATGCTACAATTTTTTCCAAGATTTTGTTACAGCTTTAAAACATTTAAAAACAATTTAATGATTAATTAAATGTATCACGTTCCTTATAACATTAGTTGTCCACCGTAAAAACAAAGTGCAGCATTTATACAATACAAACTAACTTCAAATACAAGAGTTTAACATTTAACTGAACAGCTGGTATCTCTGTTATATCTTCGACAATATTTATTATTTCAAAACAAACTTGGCGATTAATTCACTCCTGCCAAAAAAAAAGTGATAAATGTGTAAGTAGTAAATGTGAAACTTCTGCGCAACTGCCAATCAAACTAAAACTCAGACAATTCTGCTCGCTGGCCGATCGACCGGTTCATCTTTATTGTAAATGCAAAAAAAAAAAAAAAAAAATCTATTTTGGAATCATCAATACAGGATGTGACGAGAGAATTGAATGAACACAATCAGTGTCTGTTATCCGATTCGACTTTATTGTTAATGGTAACACCTTTACAAACACAGTTTGTGGACTAACATGGTCATGTTTTCCCCATCAGTAGAAATTTACATTCGATGGGACTTGGAAAGATCAGGTAATCTCCTGGAACGCTTCATCCTTCCGACTAATAAATTAACCCCGTGTGCAGAACACTTTACTTATTTTTAAAAGTGCTTTGCATGTCCAGGTATTGTGCCTGTATGTGTGTGTGTGTGTGTGGATCACTACCGTCAAACACTTGAAATTTACACGTTTCATGTCGGAATATTACAGTGCTGTCCTGTCCTGTGTGTCTCTATTCAGCTTCTCTGTTTGTGTGAGCTCTCCACTGGTTTGTAATGGATAATAGTCAATGTATAGCGTAAGTGATGTGTTTGTTTGTTTCAGGAGCATCAACATGACCGCTGATTCTGAACTAGAGATCCGTGAAACTTTCCAGCGTGCTCAGAAAGCGCACAACAACAAGGCCAAGCTGGTGGCCAGTCTGAAGAGCATGTACGACAAGGTAAAGTGGTGTGTGTTATCTACAAAAAATGTATTTGTTCTTTGGCAGTTTGAGGTTTTTTTTGTGTGTGTGTTTATTGGCTTCATTTCAAGATCCCTCTGTGTGTGTGCTGTGTAGTTACAGGATAAGAATGAGTTCCACCAGGAGTTTCTCCGCTGCCTGAAATACGCGCTGATCGTGTACACCAGAGAACCGGCGGTCGAAAACATCATCGACTTTGCGGTGAAGTTTGCCGCCAGCTTCGAGACGCCTGTGGAGGAGGAGCTCGAGGAGGAGGAAGATGAAGAGGAGGATACATTTCTGAACTTCCTGTTCAACTTCCTGTTGGAGGTAATGTACCATACATGAACAGACACAGAGAGATAAATTCAGTTTAAGAACAATGATGTAAACAATGATACAGATAGCGTGAATCTAAACAGATAGACATGTGCGGTCCTCACTGTCTGTCTCAGTGTCACGGGGTGAGCAGCCATGCGGTGCGCTTCCGGGTGTGTCAGCTGGTGAACAAGTTGCTGGGCAGCCTGAGCGAGAACGCGCAGATCGACGACGGGCTGTGTGAGCGCATCCACGAGGCCATGCTGATCCGCGTCACAGACAAATACCCCAACGTGAGGATCCAGGCCGCGCTCGCCATGGCCCGCCTGCAGGACCCCGAGGACCCAGAGTGTCCCACGGTCAAAGGTATGTATGTGTGTGTGTGTGTGTGTGTGTGTGTGTGTGTGTGTATATATATATACACCCTGAGACCGAGCATGGGAGACGTTTACCCACAATCCCGCAGTGTGCGCGAGAGAATAACAATTGTGGACACGTGACACTTGGCAGATAACGGGCATGCGTACTACTTGTACTGTATATCAAGACCTCGCTCGTTTATTAAGTTTAAAAGATTTTGCTTCTCTTGCAAAATGTGTGCAGACCGAGTTATTCGCAATTCAAGGTTCCGGAACTTTAAAAAATATATGTTCGATTTTGGAGTCAGTGTGGCGATACATGAATTGTCTTACAAAAGTATTGCGATACAACACTGAATCAATTTCTATAAGAAAAACAAAACAAAAAAAAAACAGTAAATCTGATCTCATCACGCAGGGCTTCAGTATAGACTAGCAGCTAACCAGCTAGTTTACATAATGAAAGCTATCGAATGCCAGTGAAGTGTATATCTGTAGATTTGGGGAGGGGAGGGGATAAATGTAAAGCCCTGCCCACTAAGGACAGCAATAAGTTCACTAAGTGCTAGGCGGATCAGTGTGTGCATGCTCTCTTTCATCCATTCTTTCTCTCGTCTGTATTAACAATATAACGCTCTGTCTTGTTGGCATGGTGACCTGCCATTCCTGTGCTATTATAGCAGAAGCACTGTTAAATGTCATCAAAGCTGGACCAGATCTTAATTTTAATGTGTGTTTGTGTTTGTGTCTTTAAAGCCTACATGTTGCTGTTGGAGAACGACTCAAACCCTGAGGTGCGGAGAGCCGTCCTGTCCTGCATCGCACCCTCCGCCCTTACACTCCCCAAAATCTACAGACGTACACGAGACGTCAAGGAGAAAGTCCGCAAACTGGCCTATCAGGTAGACACACACACTCCTAGGTTGGAGAACATGATTTGAACAAAAATGCTTTGAAGTAAAAACAATTATGCATAATACAAGTCATCCCCGACTATTGTACATAATTGTAAATATTGGTGTGTATGTGTGTGTGTGCGGGCGGAAGAAATGAGTCGCCCTCACCGATTTCAATGAATCATTCCGGGAGCACGATGAGAAAATGTCTGTCCTGTAAACGCGCAGAGATGACACACGGTTAAGGTTTTTGGCCACAAGATGGCAGTGTGGGGAGAGGGGACAGAGGTTTAGTCAAGCGGATTGGTATGCTTTTGCCTATTTGTGTCAAAGGCGTACATAAGACTCACTTTGTCAGAGTTATGAACAAATCTGACTTATGAACGTGCTCCCGGAACGGAACTCATTCATAAGTCAGGGATGACCTGTAATTAGGTTTAGATCAACTTGGTTAATTAAAGTTTTTTATACGATATACGATTCAGGTTTCCAGTGCAAATTAATTTTGTAAGTTCAAGGTTTGTGTGTGATTTCAGGTGCTTGCTGAGAAAGTGCATATCCGCGCTTTGACCATCGCTCAGAGAGTTAGCCTGCTGCAGCAAGGACTCAACGATTCTGCCGGTCAGTGTGTATGTGCGCTCATCAGTATGACTTGAGAACAGATATTCCGGGATGTCGAAGTCAACCGTCATATCGGTTGTGTGACACACGTTAATGTAGTAAGTTTGTAATAAGCGTGTTTGTGTGTTTAGCCTCAGTGAAGGAAGTGGTGAAGCAGACCCTCATTCCCTCCTGGCTCCGCCTCCTTCAGGGAGACGTGTTGCAGTTACTCCACAGACTGGACGTCGAAAACTGCGCCGACACCGCGGTTTCTGCTCTGCATGCCCACTTCTCCATGGCGACGACCCCTGATGACCTCCTGACCGCAGCCAAACTGGACGACAGGTGCGTGGAGGAGGAGGACGTTGTTCACTCACAACATTTTGACATGTTCCAGATTCCAGTGTATGACGTCTGTGTTTGTGTGTGCGCGCGCGTGTGTATAGGAAGCTGATCCCGATAGATGCCCTGACGTGTGAGAACGTGCTATACTGGCGTGCGCTGTGTGAGTTTGTGAAGAGTAAAGGAGACGAGGGGGAGGAGCTCCTGGACAAGCTGCTACCCGAACCTGCTCTGTTTGCTGAGTACCTGTACAGGTAAAGCACGCACGGTACACCGCACGTCTACCTGTACCGTACCGCGCATGACTGAGCATCCAGAATGCCCACGTGCAGTAAGAACATGATTCATTGTGATGTTTTTGTGAACAGTTTTATGAAGACGCTTCCAGCCATGTGCGACGACGACAGAGCCGATCTGACTCAGCTGGAGTCTGTGATGATGAAGGAGTTCATCTCACAGCAGCTCATCCAGCTGGTGGACTGCTTGGACACTGCAGAGGAGGGGGGGAGGTAACGCTTTTTATTTGATATTTCTATTAGTCACACATTTCAGATGAAATAAATATAAAATTAAGAACTAAACACTCTTTGGTGGCACTGTTTATTATAGCACGTAAGACTTTTAAACACCAAACCATTTTTTAAATTATTATGTTTTAATTAAATATGTATAAGACTCAGGATTGTGCGATATAGAATGGCACCCCCCACCATTTATTTATTTATTTATTTATTTATTTATTTTTATCATAACCTAGGTAATCTGATGAACTGAAGAAATTTAAAATTTTTGCCCAGCTATGCAAACATGACTGAGCAACAACAATAAAAAAAGGGGTCAAATAGGGAATTAAATAAATAGCACAAATTCATGAGATCGCGTGTTTTTATGGTTTCATGACCATAATAATAATCATATGCACATTTTGTTCTTGCACATTTTAGCATCAGCATTCCCATATCCCAGTAGCAGTAAAATTTACACCTTTTTAAAAGTATTAATAACTTCAGTTCTACATCACACTGCAAGTCTCCGACTTACGAACATTCGAATTACAAATTTCCGCATATACAAACGGTCCTTGTATCCATGAGCATTCATAGATGCGAAGAAATTCACAAGTTCGCAGTCTAATGCAACTCTGAGACAAAATAGCATCCGTTCAAGTGGATGGTATTTTTGTTTTCTTTTGCTTTACATAGAATATTTGTGTCAAGACTCACTTTGTCAGACTTACGAATGAATCCGACTTACAAACGCGCTCCCAGAACAGAACTTGGGGAGGTTGCTGTACGTAAGTTGGGGACTTGCTGTACATCATAAAACTCCAATTTGCTGATATGCAATTTTCTGATTTTTACACTGCAGATGGCAAAATAAACAGGTACAGGAGCACGTGCGTAAGAGGGAACTGTTTGATACAAGTTAATCGATCCCGGATGACGTTGTTCTCCCAGACATGTTTTTAAAAAGGGTGGGAAAATATACTTGGGTGTCCCGCCAGAGTATAATCAATGTTTGATAAACACTGCAGTTAAAGTATTGGGTCCGTACCAGTAAGGAACAGTGATATGAATTCTATTTTAAATTTAAGGTGGTCCCATTAGCAACTCTCAAACTTAAAGAATTTCGGCCGACACTTTCGGGTCTAATGCAGGACAATAAAATCAGTGTGCGAATATTTGACCCGCTTCCCTGTATCTGATTTTTTTTTTTATTTTATTATTTTTTTTACCCCTCTAACAGAAAACGTGTGCTCGCCGTCCTGAAGGAGATGCTGGTGCTGCCGAACACGCCCCTCTCTCTGATCAGTCAGCTGGTGCAGAGGCTCTTGGGAATCATCCACGATGATCAGCAGCGCATCACAACGGTGTGTGTGTGTGTGTGTGTGTGTGTGTGTGTGTGTGTGTGTGTGTGTGTGTGTGTGTGTGTGTGAGAGAGAAAAAAGTGATTATTAAATTAGACTGTGATGTCACTCTTCAGATTATCACAGGTGAGTTTATAAGCGCCGAATATAAATATGTCTGTGACAAACAGGTAGCCGAGATCATCTCAGACGTGCGGGAGCCGATCGTACCCTTCACCCAAACCGAGGACGAGAACGAGAAACGCAAACGACAAGTCAGAGTGAGTCTCTACACAAACGAGTCACGGTGTCGTGATCCAACAGGTATCTTTTGAACCTTTCATCCTCTCCTGTAATTCCTTTCTTTCAAGCTGTGTGTGTGTGTGTGTGTGTGTGTGTGTGTGTGTGTGTGTGTGTGTGTGTGTGTGTGTGTGCAGTTGGCAGAGGTGAAGGTGTGTATCATGGAGTGTAAGCAGCAGCTGGAAGACTGCATCAGCGCTCAAGATTTCGGTCGCGCTGCCGAGTTGAAGAGCTCCATCACCGAGCTCGAGGATCTGAGGAACCAGTTAATGCAGGAGACCACACACACCGTGCCTGCTAAAGAGCAGCACACAGAGAAGGTACACACAAACACGCGCACTCTATTTATTTATACGTCGTTTAATCGTTTTTAATACAGTATCATGGAGATATCGTATATTCTTTAATTAGGCGGTTATTACGATAGTAACTTTAGCACCACTTCAGCATGTTTGTTTGTGCCATTCATTTTCAGCTTTTAATTGAATTATAATGCAGTGTGATTAAAAGACTGTGTGTGTGTGTGTGTGTGCTCAGTTCTTGGTTTCAGGTCTAGAACTCTCCAACGTTTCAGCTCTAAGCTTTATCAAGGTAGATCCGAGTCCTGTCTCAAATCCCACGGATAAGCTTTTAAGTTTAACTTCAGACAATATAGCTAAAAGTATGTGCACCCCTGACTATCACACATGCGTGCATGCTTGTATAAGTACAAGTACAGCAGCGATTAAGATTTTTTATTCATTTTTTTTAATCATAAAAAAATAAGATGAGGAACTGGAGCCTCCTCACACATCACCAGTGCCTGTGCTCAGTAGCTGAATGAACACAAATCTACACTCCAGACGAGTGGGAACGTAATGTGTTAAACATATTTATGCTAAAACAGGGTCACACAGAGGTGTGATGGAAGGGTGTCTACAAACCTTTAGCCATATAGCTTTTAAAAAATTAGCAAGACACTTGAATCCTAAAACCAATCACTGAGCTGCCTCCTCGCTAACCCTGTACGCTGCTTTCTAGCTGAAAATGATCTACCTGCCCTATGGTGATTCCTTTGCAAGTTTGCTGAAACTCTGAAGGGCAGACTGACAATGCCTAGAGTTTATAGTGTATAATTGTTTGTTTGTTTTTTTTTAATGATGGGAAATCGATAGTTTTAAAATAGTACTAGTGTCTGAACGGTGCCTGAACCAATACTTAAGGGAAAAAAAAAGGAGGGGAAAAAAACTAAATATATAAGGTAATAATAAAAAATAAAACAATAAGGGGAAAAAATATATATATATATTAACAAATAAAACAAGTAAGGGGGGAAAATAAATATAAATAATAAGGAACAAAAAATTATATAAATAAATAACTTTAATAAAAAAAAACACAAAATGCCAGATAACATTGAAGGACAGCTTTTTGTTGTAAAGCATATTTTATATTTTCAAGTATACATAAATAAGTAGATAGAAAACACAATTAATTTACATACTACCTAATGCAACTATAATGCAATAATTTATCACCAATAACAGCAAAAAAATAAAATAAAAATTGTAGTTGGTATTCTTGGTGTGCTACAAACCAGCTTCACATTTCAGCAGTTCCTTTGCAGAAATATAACCATATTTGCCTTATCTGGCAAAATACACACCTCTCCTGACTTTGCTTGGGTTGGTGTGACTGGGGCCGGACACACACACACACACACACACCCACGCGCGCTGCATCCCTCTGCTTTTACCTTCATCCAGTGTGTCCTCAAATGTTTCATTAGGTTTTGGCGTGTTTCTCCCATCACAAGCAAAAGACATTCTCTGCATGTCGCGGTGCCAGAATCCTCTGTTGTGAAATACAGCCACGCTTGGGCATTTCAATTCAAGTGCGATTAGCTTGCTGCCACTAGAGCGAGTGTAATTACTGTCTGTTTTGGAAAATAATCCTCATGCTGGAGCTTGATTCTTGCTTTCAGAATGTAACGGCTTTGGAGAGCTAGCTTCAAAATCATGTGGCGCTTCTAGGAATTTATTGTTTTATATCGTTGTTTGTCTTTTTAAGAATGATCCAGAGACGTTGCTGAAGTGTCTGACGATGTGTACCGAAGCCCTGAAGCAGATGAACATCAACCGAGGGATCTGTCCGACCATCAACGCCCTCCTCGACTCACTGGTACACGTTCACACCAACAACATGCAAGAAGGCGTGTTTTTTTTTCTTCTTGTGTGTAGTGATAGTCTGGTGCTCCGTAGGTGCTGCCGTGTGTGTCAAACTCCAATGCCGCAGTGAGGAACATGGCTGTAGTGTGTCTTGGCACCGCAGCTCTCCACAGCAAAGACCTCGCCAAGACACACCTGGTGCTCCTGCTGCAGGTAACACACTCGCACATACAGACATTTGGAAAACCTGAATCGATTAGTGTTACATTAGTCGCGCGCGTGTGTGTGTTTATAGATCACCCAGCTCGACGAGCCTAAGATCAGGATCAGCGCTCTCAGAGCCGTGGTCGATCAGCTGCTCCTGAACGGCCTGGACATCCTGGGCGATAGCTCCGTCTCCCAGCAGACGCAAACCTCCGACTGGCCAGACGGCATCGACGGACCAGCCGAAGAGGAGGACAATCCTATTCAGAGCATCCTGAAACTGTTAGCCGAGTTCCTGGACAGCGAGGTGCGTGAGCATGCATAGTAGTTTATGATGTACTAATGTAGTCCTATAAGTGACTCCTGTCTCACTCACACACACACACACACACACACAAACACGTTGCGTTTTAAAGATCTGTGAGCTGCGCACGGAAACGGCCGAGTGTGTGTGCAAGCTGCTGTACTGTGGCAGGATCGTGAGCGTGAAGCTGCTGACCCGCCTCATCCTGCTCTGGTACAACCCACTGACCGAGGAGGACCAGAAGCTCAGGCACTGCATCGGCGTGTTCCTGCAGCTTTACACACACGCTCACAGGTACGGTACATACACTGGGTAGAGTCATTCTGTAATGAAACTCAATTCAGGAAGCTCTGGAAGATTTCTCCATTTGAATTACGTCCATTTGTCCCTCAGGACTCATCAGGAGTGTGTAGAGGAGAGCTTCATTCCCACCATGCGAACGCTATTCAACGCCCCGGCCACGTCCCCGCTGTCCGAGATCGACGGCAACAACGTCGCCGAGCTCTTCATAGAGCTGACGCGGTCCAACGCGCAAACTAAGGTGCGCTAACGCGCTAACATCACTCAATCTGTACAGCGAAGGGCGGTGTTTACAGAATAGTGGCTCAAGTTTGAGTGCGTGTCCTCTTCTCTGTCAGGGTGCCAGGGTGCACGAGTCTCTGGCCATGCGTGTGTGTAACGAGATCTTGGGAGACACTTCTGCCCCCGAGGTGCGTCTGTACTGCAAAACCCTCGCCGCTTTGGAGATCAGCGCTGAGCCGGGACCTGCCAATAACGAGCTGCAGCAGCTCCTCACCTCCATCCTGCAGGTAACACAGGAGTAACACACACGCACATGCACATCGCCATAGAAGCTTCACTCCGACAAGCTTTTATTAATACTTTCAGGACTAATAATGATTAGGACTAATGATGTCACCTCTAACAAAAAAAACAAAACAAAAAAAAACACACACTCAGTTGTTCATTCCTGATCATAAAGAAATTTAAAACCATGCAAGGGGTGCGTCAATACGGCAAAATAATACAATATGATTATTCTTACAGGCAATAAGCAATATGGTGCTATTTTAAATAATAGTAGATCATGTATAACAAATTAAATATTTCAGTGCTATGTTCTGTTATCTCCAAAGAAAAAAAAATCACCACTTCAGCAGGGTCATTTATTTTATTTATTTCTTTACCAAAAACAATTTAAAGGGAATTTTAAATGACTGGAAATGGGTTAAGAAGTCTTCAACACATTATTAAAACACGTAAGGACTAGTAAAGGTAAGGAAGAGCATTTCCATACACACAGGAAGAGCATTTCCATACACACACACACACACACACACACACACACACAATGTGATGAGAACTCACAGGATTGGGACTAAACAGCTGTGTCCTATTTGTTAGTGAGACAAGTGGGGAAAAAAGGGTCATGTGATCTGGTGAGTCCAGAGCGAGCCTCTTCCAGAGCGTGAGAAGGGAAGCGCATGAAGCGAGCATGCATAGTGTCCACTGTACAAGCCTCTGGAGGCGGGGTTATGATCTGCGGTTCCGTCTAGACTCAGCAAAAAAAAAAAAAAACTGAATGTACTGAATAACCAGGTTTATCATATCTATGGAGTTTCTTCACAAGTTGTGGGAGCGTGAGGAATCATTTACACACCTGAATTCGTAACAACACTCATCAAAGCTCATGACAGGCAATGAAATCTTGGGGCGTGACGCACCTTTTTTTTTTTTTTTTTTTTTTTTTTTCAGCAGTGTCTATTTAATAATGCAGGAAAAATAATATTGGTAGATTTGAAATGATTTAAAAAAGTATATATTAATAAAAGGATGTGTGTATAATATCCAGAGTATCTCAGGACCTCAATATCAAACTGTATGTGGGGAAAAAGAACAAACACATTAAGCCGTACATACTTGGAGGACCGCAGTGCCACCGATCCTTTACAGGACAGTTTCTGTTCACTAGGGATTCACAGCAGTGGCAAATTTCATAAGCACCGCGAGTGCTCAAAAGAATATTTATCATTCGTCTGTCGTGCTTCTTTTTAGCAACACTTTATATATTTAACACATGATTAATAGTTGGAGCATAATCAGTCTAGTCCGTAATCTGCACATTAGAAGATGAAGGAAAAATGTTGATGCTGACGACAAAAATGAAACCCTTTACCTGGCCTTGTCTCTTTTTAACGCTTTAGATATTTAAATGTATACAGAGCCCATAGCGCCGTAGACTGTATCGCGTCTCTATACATTGAGGCTCAGTTTGTTGCCATAGTAACTCGTTTCCGACTCCGAAAAAAGGCTATTTGAGTGGGTTTTCTGGGGCGTCTCATAAATACTGTAATTTCGACATGTTTAGGTGAATGTACAGCGCACACACACACAAAATTCTTTTACATGCTCAAGGTAAATGTCTTTTAGCAGACTTGTACAAAAATATATAGATTTAAAGCATGGTGTGCAACTTTTCCCTGCTTCCATAGAAACCTTTCATCATGTTTGTCCTTTTTATATTTATATATAATGTATGTATGTGTGTGTGTATGGGTGTATGTAGGAGGTGAAGGATAAGCACTGTGTGAAAGCCTTGGAGAAAGTGCTCACTCGTCTTCAAGGAGAGCAGTGTGTTCGAGTAACACACACTCAGGACGCCGTGCTAAACGCCGTGGATGAAAATGCCAGCGGTACACCACACACACACACACAATGTCACATTTTTCTTTGTGTGTTCCAACATTTACACATCTCTTTCTAATTTAAAATTTAACAAAATTTTCTTCTCCCTGTATTATATCGCATTCTTACATTTTTTTTTGGTCAGTTTTTTGTTAAACAAGTGCCTTTTTTGCTCATTACAGAAGTCTTGAATGGAGATGACGGCCCACCTAAACGCCCGAGAAGAGGTGCAGTAGTATAGCTTTTTTTATTATTATTATTGATTTATTTGTATTTTTTTTATGTCTTGGTTCTTTTTCATGTGTTACACATTTTGCGATGTAATGTGCAGGTCAGAAGAAAGCCTCGACTGCCCGCAGCGTGAAAAAACAGTCTAAAGCGAAGGAGTCTTCTGACGAAAGGTTAGGGTGATGCGCATGCACACACACACACACACACACACACGCGCATACACACACACACACACACACACACACCCGTATATCGGCTCACATTTGCTCCACACATATTGTATGCTCTGGTAGCTAACCGCACGTGTGTGTGTTTTTGTGTTTTCAGCGACGAAGAGAACGTTCCGGAAGCCGCAGAGGCTCAGCCGGTGCGCCCGAGTCGGCGAGCTAAAACAGCAGCTCTGGATAAAACCAGGCAGGACCTGACGGCGCTGATGAATCACGAAGCCAGTGTATAGGTCAGGGTTAGTTTAAAACATCTCCAAACACACCCTGTGTGTACGTATATATATACAAGTTTGTAGAAAAATGTATGCACAATGATGACATGTTCAGTCTTTTATATATACATGTTTAACATTAAATATACACACACACCACTCGTTCAGTAGTGACATTTAATCCATATAAAGCGGGTATCATTTAAAGAATATTCATAGTGTACTAATACACTGCTAGTAATGATTCATAGTCCACTAAAAAGGCTCACTTGCTGTGATGATTTTTACCCCCCCCCCCTTTTTTTTTTTTTACTGTACTGCTCTACAATGTTCACTCTTCTCTATTATTAATCATCACTGCAGGGTGCAGCTTCTTTATTCTCCATGTTCAAGTTTTGACCTTTACTTACACACACACACACACACACACACACACACACACACACACACACACACACACACACACACACACAGTGAGGGAGAGAGAGAGAACTGGTGAAGTGCTCATTACATTATCAGCAAAACTCACTCGACTCTCAAACCAGAGCGATTGTTCTTTTATTCTCAAGTGTTTTATTTTTAAACCTTAATAAATAATTTTCTCTCTGTCACTCCATTTTTTTTCCATATAAAGAAAAACATAAGACTTTTTTATTATTATTTCCTCTTTTTTTTTTAAGGAAGCACCTTTATTGGTCTAGTAACAGGACATTTCTGTTACAAGTTCAGATCACATTAGAAAAGATAAAAGTGTGTATATTTATCTCTCTGTACAGTGTTTAGCACCATGTGGATACTTTCAGCTCTCACTGTAACCAACACTCCCTTCAAAAAACAACAAAAAAAAAAACACTCATGATTTTTAAAAATTCCTTTCTTTCTTTTTTAACAAGAACACCAATACAGCTCCGAAGGAAAAAAAAAAAGATAGAGAAAACCCCACATCTCATATTTAACGTTTACAAGTTTGACGAGAAAGCTGCTGATAAAACACAAGAACACGTCCACACTTTAAAAGCGTTTCACACACACTAGTGCACTAACAGGCTAGCGGACATAAACTAGTGCAGGTGACCGAAGGGATGCCTCTGCTTTAAATAATGAAATGAAAGAATTTGTCCTTGTCCTTAGAAATCATTGGAGTGTAGTAACGAGGATCTGATGGCACATGGACAGTAGAAATAAAAAATAAAATAAAGTACAAATATCCCAAACTTTATTTATTTACTTACTTAATTATTTTTCCTCCCTTTTGGATCCTGAGTCAGAAATTCGGACCAGACTCGGACATCAAAACAGTCCTGCCTCATCCTCGTGTTTTACTGAATATTAGTAAAAATATGAAACGGAATAAATCTACTGACAGAGACTTGATAACTGCTGGAAATTTAATTGGCGTCTAAGGAGATAACAGACGGTGCAGAGGCAGCGGACAGGGATGAAGTGGTGAAACCCAGTTGTAGAACTCTAAACGCAGGTAGAACAGATAGAGGTGCAAGCCACACAGGCACATAAAGCTTCAATATGGGACGGAAAGTTGTGTGGGTTTTTAAATGCGTTTCTCATTAGCGTTTTAAAATTTTATTGAAACGCGTAGGAGTTAAAACGGTAAGTTTAAGTGAAATTTATTAGCCTCAAACATGCTGCCCGTTAGAGACAGGAATCACCAGGGATCACCCGATACGATAAGATTATTAATATTATTCTTTTCCAGTTACAATTCGAAACAAACTTTGCAACCATGTTTGTTTAGTGCAACCTGCCCACGTGTGAATAGTTTAAAGTGCGCCACCTGTAGGATTATAGAGGAGCAGAAACATTTTACCAATCAAATACAATTTTATGTGTATATAATATATATAGATATGTGTTTTTATTAAAAAAAATCTACCAAAGGTCAGTGTGACAATACCTGGATTGGATCATTAATGAATAATCACTATACATAACTGAATTCATCCTCCACCCCCCATCTGCGTCCTATGATATGTAAAGACATTTCAAATTATCGCGATGTATTGCAAATCCAGCAAGCAACACATTTTATGTTTTGGAGATATTTTATGAAGGTTAGCTGCTCTTATATATTTTGTAGTGCAAAACATCATATGGCCAACCCCACACCTATAGGCTAAAAAAGATTTTGTAATCAGTTCTCCAGAATCAAATGCTGCTGAAAAGTAAAAATATATATATAAATGAATGGACTGAGGATTTTTTACACAATACGTCACAGTGTAAAGGGGTGTAAATCTTCATCAGTCCTAAAGTGAAGACGAATCAGCTGCGTCAAATTATGTAATTTTGTAAACAGATTTGCCCAAAAAGTCTCAAAGGTAAAAGTCTTGATTGTTTATTGTGAATGCTCCACGGTTATGTCAAATTTCCTCCATTCAAATCCGAGCTCGTTAGTGTTATTAAAAAAGATGAAAAAATACAACCGATCATGACTAGATTTTATGTTGCACCTGAAAATTAGAATACAATCTTTTTGAGCTTGGAGACTGACACTGTTACATTTGGCAGACGCCGTTATCCAGAGCGTCTTATGTTCGTATTTCATTATAAATGTTAGCAGTTGATGGTTAAGGGCGTTGCTCACGGGCCTACCAGGGACAACTTGGCAGTCATGGGAATTGAACCTGAGACTTTCCGAACCATAGTCCAATGCCTCAACCACTGAGCTATCCCAATCACTGTTGCAAAATATTCTCTCACACACACAGACAGACAGTGTGGCTCTTTCACAATCCTCCCTCTGTGGTGCAGTCTCTTCGAAGGCAGCATGCTTGTAAAGAAAGTTAGTTTCTCCTATTTAGAAAGCAGCACAAGATGGTCTAAAGGCCCTTATTATAGTTATTTTTAAGAGAGTGTGATTTCCCGAAGAATAAAGCCTGAAGGACTTGGAACTCTAGAAGAACGGTTACAATCTAATTTTGAATAATAAAATAAAAGGTAAGTGCAATATGAAAATTAAATATGGTTTCATTTTGAACAACAGACAGATTAATGCAGTTTTCTTTCTGAGAGCAGTGCATCAGGTGTTACATGATAAACACGAATTATCAGTGTGCTGGTTCTAATTGTTTTACACACATTTCGAGATCACATCGAGTGCACTCATTCTTCTGAACGAACAATAAAAACACATTAAAAAAAAATTCCAACACAGCGTCTCTCAGATATAAAGAGAAAATGAAGAAATAATGCAGTAAAATAGTGCAAGTTTCATAAAGTTTGTTGCTACGTGATGCTTGCCGGGTTTAGGTGTGCCATAATGCTTCTTGTTTCCCCGGCTCATCGTTTTTAAAGGCACTGAGTGTGAGGAATGACGCTGCTATCTGGCTGGACCTGTGAGACAGAGATATGACAAATGTGTGTAACAAAGCAGAATGCACAAACAGACTTCCATAAGAAAGTTTTTTTGGTCCTTTCCCAACCATTTATAGAAATAAAAAATTTTTAGAAATTGGTACTGTAGTTAATCTCTCACTAGTGGTGTAATTGTGTAATCAGTAGAGTGATGCAGTGGCATAACAAGGTACAGAGAACAGAGTGACATGGTGGAGTGACTGGATAGAGAGAGTAGCGGGACATGGTGGTATGACCTTGTAGGGAGTAAAGTGACAAGTGCGTGACCTCATAGAAATGGTAGAGTGGTTGCATGTCGGGGTAGTCGGTAAAGTGGCGTGACAGCATAGAGATGGTACAGTGCCGAGAGCATGTGACAGTGTAGAGTTTTCTAGAGTAATGCAGTGACGTGATGTGGCTGTGTGATGGGGTAGAGTTGGTAGAGTGGCGGGGTAGAGCAGGTAGAGTGACATGGCTGTGTGATGGGGTAGAAATGGTAGAATGACATGGTGGTGCGATGGGGTAGAGTGGCTAAGGCATATCAAAGCAGAGCGGGTACAGTGACGGGCTTGTGTGATGGGGTAGAGATGTTAGAGTGATGATGTGCTCTGACAGGGTAGAGTAAGAAGATTGACACGACGTAGAGATGGCAGAGTGACGACCATACAATAAAGTTAAACATAGTAAACCAATCAGGTGGAGTGTAAAATACTCACCGAGTATAAAGTCAGACCACTTGGCTGCCATCACTCCTCTGCTGCTGCGCTGCCTTTTTTGTGATGGGGGCAACACATTTGTGTGGGTGTATTTACGTTTCCTGTTATCTTTACTCTGCTGCCGTGTGGAAGGGCCACAGTTTGGAGGCGTCTGCTCCACTTTAATGCTTTTTCCAACCCCTTGCTTCCGATGTTGCACTGACTCACCTACTGCAGGCGATCTGCTGGACGTGCAGTCGTTAGACCCCTCAGACAGGGAACATGTGTTCACAGAGTTTAACTTTCTCAGAAACACTTTGCACTCCCTCAGTGTGTGTGCATTCCAGGCATTAGCGGTGATCTGCTTTTGCTGAGTTGATGTTCTGCGAGACTCGCTCTGTACTGTGTTCAGTAGACCATGTTCAGACACAGTCACAGGCTGAACTTTGCTCTCCTTCTGCTCGTTAAGGCTTTTATAGTCTATATTGGTGCTCTTGGTCCTGGATTTGAATCGTGATCTTGCTCGATCTAGTGCAGTTCTATAAAAATGCCATGCTCTACACTGCTGTGATTTCTCAGTATCGTTTGTTGTGTTTAATATAGGTTGCTTGGGGAAACCAGTTTGTGCACCATGGATCTTTGCTTGTGCTCGCCGAAGCTTTGTCGGGCTTTTAGGGATAACTGTTGCAAATTTCTTGACGCATTTCCTAAGCCGCTCTGCTTGCGGACTTGAGCATACGTTTGGTCTATCGCTTGATTGGCCCGAGCTGTACTGAAAGACTTCACACGGGTTTCGGTTGTTGGCCTTCTTTACGATGGCGAGAGACTGAGTCTCAGTTGTCTGCATGAACCAGGAACAAAGTGTCTCCATGCTGCAGTCTCGCTCAAACAGCATCCTCACCGCAGATGAACTTTGAGCAGAGCTGTTATCTTCTGATGTGGTTAAGTCTGTCGTGTCTGAAACCCATGTCTCTTTCATCACCTTGAGCCGTCTGTTCATCTCTTCCTTTATCTTGTCAGGTGATGCTGATGTTGGCCACCACTGCAGATTTGGATTAAATAGGGACTCGACAGACGTTGCTGAGAAATGGACAGTATCCTGTGGAGAAGTGTTTGGTCTGGTCTTGGTGTCTTTAGCATCTTTAGGTTCATGTTGTTGTGTTGTGTTAGCATTGTACAGGAGCAGTTTGCGTGACCTTGGTGTTAGTGTGTTAGAACGTGACATAGCGACACAACGCAGCAGATGGACAGAGGGTCTTCTTTCTCTGACCGAGTGTCTGAGAGACGCTTGCATTTCGTTAGTGATTGTCTCCTGCTCTTCATTCGGTTCCAGTTCAGTCAACAGTGCCCGTCGCTGTACCGCTGGTTCTCTCACGTCTCGCCTCATGTGGATTTTACGCTGCCGTGGTGAAACCGTGGTAACAGTAACGGAAATCCCTGAGATTTTGACCTTAGCTGGTCTTCCTGGTCTCCTTGTCCCTGCTCCATCACTCTGCTTGGGACACATAATTGAATGTGTGAGATTTCGCCTGTCTTCCACAGGCATAACTAGGCTAAACTGATCTTTTCTCATGACGGCTTGTGTCTGAGTGGACTGTACATTCTTTTCTGCATTGCTGCTTTGTGCTAAAGCTTTACTGCCCTTGCTTTCTTCTGTAGGAACTTGTCCTTCACACACCATCCTCCTTGCTTTCCGCCTACCATATGTAATAGTGATCTTAAGGTTTCTATTGCCATCCTCTCCATTTGACAGATCTTCCGCACTTTGCTTTTCATTGTCCTCACTTGGAACCCCATTTGTATCCACCGGTTTGGATTTTCGTGGTCGGCCGATTGGACGCTTCACTGCTTTCTCAGTTAGAACTTTTAACTTTTTGGGACGTCCAGGGCGCCTCTTAAAAGTTGATTCGGTCTCAACAATGTTTGCACTGTTTCTTGGACCCTCTGTGTTGGCAGACTCTTCTGTAGAAAGCTTATCAGTGCACTCGACGCTCATTGTCTGTATACTTTCATCAATGGTCTGTTCTTTTATTTTGTTTCCCGCCCATGATGATTCCACACATGGATCAAATGATTCATCATCATTGTGCGGTTGTGCAGCTCTGATTGTGTACTTGACACCATCTTCATCTTTAACAGTTGATACCAGCATAAGTTTTATGGGACTGACATATTTGAGGTTCTGAGTGTCTGTAGAGTCATTGACGACGGGACTTGGGGATCGTGTTTTATCTTCAGAACGTGTCCGTACTCCCAGTTGGCGTTCAACATAAGCCTCTTTGCTATTTTCATCCTTACAGACTTTATTCTTTTTAGGTGAAACAGGTGGAGTTTTGAGTTCTTCTATCACAGCGGGTGGAGGACTAGTCATGTCGATGCCAAGCGTGGGGGTGCCGTTAGTTTTAGCAGAGCGACAGGCAGTGTAATACATCTTTCTCGGCTCTGTGACATATGAAGACCAGCGTTGAGGACGAACAATATTTCGCCGCATCCTCACAGCGCTGCAGGGCTCTGTGTCCTCTGTACATGTCTCTTTGTTACTATGTACATTGGGTGTGTCTGGGCTTTGAGTGTGTAATCTGGCCGTGTCTTGGATCTGAGTTTGAGAGTCGGTTGTGTCTGGCCTTTCAGCACATAAATTAGGTGAGTCTGAGGTTTGATTCAGTGATTTGGGTGTGTCTGGGCTCTGACCCTGTGTGCTGGGTGTTGAAATACGTCTGTATGGGCTCTGACAGATGGGCGTGTCTGGGCCCTGAGCTTGTGAGATGGGCGTGTCTGGGCCCTGAGCTTGTGAGATGGGCGTGTCTGGGCCCTGAGCTTGTGAGATGGGCGTGTCTGGGCCCTGAGCTTGTGAGATGGGCGTATCAGGGATCTGAGTAAGTAAGATGGGCGTGTCTGGCCTGTAAGTGAGTGAGATGGGTGTGTCTGTGTGGTTAGTCTGTGAGATGGGTGTTTCTGGGCTGTAAGCGAGTGAGATGGTAGTGTCTGGGTGGTTAGTCTGTGAGCTGGGCGTGTCTGGGCTGAGAATGAGTGAGATGGGCGTGTCTGGGTGGTTAGTCTGTGAGATGGGCGTGTCTGGGTTGAGAGTGAGTGAGATGGGCGTGTCTGGGTGGTTATTTGGTGAAATGGGCGAGTTTGGACTCTGATTGTGGGTAAAATGGGTACTCGGGTGTGTCTTCCTCTTCTTCTTCCTGCTAATTTCGGGTTCAAGTCGCGCAAGGTCACGTTTGATCTGTAGGCTCCGCCTGCGTGTTGCAGGTTGGTCATGTGACCTGCTGATGGCCTGCATCACTTCCTGCCGCCGTTGTGAGCGCGTCTGAGGTGAACGTTTCTCGGAGGCAAGGCGTTGCTCGAAGAGCTCCTTTAGATTGTAGTCTTTCTCACTGCTGCTGTGTAAGACGGTGGTGATGATCTCAGTCAGGTGTGTGTCGTCACACGCTTTCACACTGTCACCCGTGTGCGCGTGCATGCTCCACTCTCGCTCTGATGCCTCCATCAGTGTATCAGTGAACTTGTCCATTAAGTCTATAAGGTGTTCTGGCTTGGCGGGGGTCTCGGGCATCTGTGTTTGCTCAGCGTGGGCGTTGTGAGGAAGGAGAGGTGGAGGCTGGGTATTCTGGGTGTGTGTGTTCAGCGTGGGCATGTCCGGATCGCAGTTGTTCTCTGCGTCCTGCGGTTTCGGGGACAACGGTGGAGGGGATGGACTATGGCAGCGCGAGTGTGTGACGCTACCAGTGTGTGCAACGTTTGTGATGTCACTGCTGTGTGTGTGCTGGGACACCAATATCCGAGAGCGGGTGCAGCAGCCGGCACAACCAAGTGTGATGCTCCGACAGGAAAAGCTGCTACAGCTCTTCGCAGGTAGACACATGGAACGCAATCCACACACACCAATTCTGCACGGGCATACACACCCGGCTGCAACACAGCCACTCAACACACACAGCGATTCATCAGAGTGACAGCAATGGCCACCATGCGCACACCTCTGAGTCCCTGCTGTCGCATGCACGTCCTTCAGAGTCGCTAGTGCCCCATACTCGTCTTTTGGCCCGAATGATGTCATTTCCTGTAGGATGTGCAGGAGCAGGACTCTGTGGTGAACACAAAGCGACGTCATAACTTCCCCAAGCACCGTACCTCTTCGCTCCTGTCCTTCTTCTCCCTCTTTTGTCCTGCACTCTTCTTCCTTTGTCTCCAAACCACTACATGAGGGAATGAGGAGCACATCATTACTCATCACTGTCACTTGACTGACCAGCAAGACTCTATTTTTTTTTTCCATCGTCATGTTACAACAGCACAAATCTAACATATTTACATACAAAACACGACACTCACTTTGTCCTCCAATCACACGTTATTGTATTTTGTTTTATTTTCTATTACTTTGCAACTTAATTGTAACAAGCCAGCCATGTTCAGACTTTATGTACAATAAAACTATCTAGGTAAATGTTAACCCTGCAACCTTGTCAGCATGAGATAGTAGGGTGAAAAATGAGGACAGCCTTCCTTTCTGAACACGATAAAATGGAGGCATTGCTAATTATTAATCACAACTGCATGTATTGGAAAAGAGGTTGCGATGATAGACTTTTGAACTGGTCACAGATTTACAGTGAAGCATACACACACTTGTGGCTACACCTGTACATTTGCAGCTATATCTGATCATGACTAATTAGTGCATACAAGTGTGTGTGTTTTTTATAAAAGTTTTATAACAACCATGTCTTATGTTAACAAAAAAAAAAAAAACAATCACAGACCCACTAAATATTATTTGCAGTAACATGTTAGTGGTGGAACAAATAGGGGCAAAGGAAAAAAGTTTTGTACAGCACACTTTTATTTCTACAATGGTGTAGGGTTTATTTTGCAGAAACAGCCCAAAAGGTTTTTTTTAATGTTTTTTGTTTTTCCAAAATAAACCAATTGTAGCCAAGCTACTGTGAACACTATCCATGATGTACCAAACAATAATTTAGAAACTTGTTTGTGTCTGTATTAGCTACTAACAGTTGAATGAACATGAGCTAGCACATTAGAGCATCCATTTGCTAGCTCAAAGACATGTACCCCTGGGCTGTACATGTAATCTGAAGAACCAACAGCTTCTTGAAATGTAAAGGGTACCAGTTTTACAACATGATGTGCAATTTACTTCATAGTATGGCATCAGTTCTCTGTTGTTTTAATGTAAACGTAAAAAATTTCTTTGTGCACACATTTTTTGCTGCAAGTGAAAATTAAATAAACTTTGCAAGTGAAAAATTTTGAACTGAAAAAAAAAGTTGAAATGTTATTCATTATGATCGCTTTGATCAAATTCTTGCAGATGAAAGACCTTTGCGTGCAAGTAACAGTACCAGTCAAAAGTTTGGACACACCTTCTAATTCAGTGTTTTTTGTTTAGCGATTTATTTTCTACACTCTATAACAATACTGGATTTTTTTTTCAAAATTATGAAATAACATGTGGCATTACGTAATTAACAACAACTATGATCAGTCGTTATCTTAAAACACGAAGGTCATGAAGACCTTCCCAGGAAAGCAAGACCAAAACTTACCTCTGCTGCAGAGAAGTTTATTTAGAGTTACCAGCCTCAGAAATAACCAATTAACAACCAGATTAGAGCTATTATGAAGGATTTACAGAGCGTAAGTAGCAGATATATCTCAATATCAACTGTTCAGAGGAGATTATTGTATATTTTGGATAAACGCCTTCAGTATTGTTTTACAGTGTAGAAAGAAATAAACACCACGAAAGACCATGGAGTTAAATGGTGTGTCAGGGAATGTTAAATGTAAAGGGGAGGTACTATGCCAATGCATGAGATGTTAGCTTCACAGAGTTGATACTTAACAAAGGCAATTGATATAGGTTATAATTAATTGCAAGCAATGAAAAGTGCATGTTATTAACTAGCTAACAAAAATATAAAAATCCTTGCCATATTACATTATGAATCATTTCAATTAAATAGAGAGACGTGCATGCACTTCACATTGGCAGTAATTAGTTATAGACTATATAAATTGGTTTTGCTGAGTATCAACTCAGGAAGCTAACATCTCATTTATCAGCATAGACCCCCTCCCCCTCCATCCATTACATTCAACTTAACACTTAAAGGTTTGTAATTCACAAGTGAAGGTTTTTGATTAGCTAAAATCTGATTAAATTCCTGTTCACTTGCAACCTTGATTTTTACTTGGAGTGTAAGACGTGCAGTCTCAAATATGTTTTATGTGCTTGCATGAAAAAAAGACAAGATTCCGTTCCTACACAGTGATGTGTGAAATTCATTCCATTTTTTTCAAATCAATTCAATTTTAAGCAATGTAATACATTTTATTCATGTCATGATAGGTTACATTGTTCTAACTATAAACTGTAACCATAAACTAAAAATTAGTTACCTAGTGTATCTTCCGTGGAGCTCTAGATGAGAGTCTTTGCTATAATGAATTAGGTAGGCTTGAAGACAAATTACACTGCCAGACCAAAAATAAAAATGGTCACCATTTCAGAATGGTCAAATTATTGGGCTGCCTTAAGCAAAGAAAACAGCTAAGGAAATCTGAAATGACTTGAGCTGGGTTAAAAACTCTTCAAAAAATTTATTGAAACCTGAATTATGGTGCTGAACCGCCAGCATTGTGTAAGAAATTTGGTCCGGCAAAAAAACAAAACAAAAAAAAACATGAATGGAGATCACTTAAACGATTGGTGAAGTTGCATGGTAAAAATAAATGAACCATAAAAATAAGAGCATTCACACACACAATGTGAAACAAACACACAGGATTGGGACTGAACACGTGTGTCCATAAGAAAACCACTTCTTAGTGAGACTCATCAGTAAAAGTTTACTTTTCTTCAGTTCGCTAGGGAGCATAAAAATTGGACTGTACATTGGAGCGGTAAAAAGGTCATAATGAGTCCTGATTGAACCTATTCCAGAGTGATGGGCGTGTCAGGGTAAGAAGGGAAGAATGTTAAAACTGCTTGTTGTCTCGCTAGTGTTTTTGTCCTATCAAAGGGTAGCAATTGGACAAGCATGTAAACATAAATGATAGCTATGGATTTCCCAATACTTCCTTATACAATCTTGTAAATAATAATAATAATAATAATAGTTAAAGCAAGGACAAAACCTCACATGAGACAACAGAAGATTTGTGTATCCTTGTCTATTCAGAATTTCTTAATGTATTGTAATATTTTTCATTATTTGTAACTCTTATAACAGGTTTAATACCATGCTTTATCATAACCACTTCTTAATTCAGTTTTGAAGTATAATCAAATGTGCACATTTCCTCTTGGTGTTATTTAAAAAGAAGTCCTTCACATCACCATAGCAACCTCAGGAAACGTTAGAACAGGAGAAACATCCAAATAGGTGCAGGATGAATGTAATAATCCATTTCAGGTGTTAATTAACCAGCACATAAAATACACAAAGATTTTAATGTACTTTATTGTCATAGCATTTTTGAAAAGACTTTTTTTTTTAAACGATTTAAAATCAAAGCGAGCATTACACATTAACATCGATAAGAATTATTTATCAGCTTTATAAATTAAATGTTAAAGATTTGGGAGTGTTCAGTGGACTCGCTGAGCGAAAAGCCCTTCTCTGATTAGTAATAATAATCATAATAATAATAATGGTAATAGTAATAATAATAATAATGCAATTAATAATTAATCATCACAATTAGAGAAATATAACTTTTATAAAGAGCTAGAGTAAAAGCATGCAGAACACGGTTCACATTTTAAAAACAATGAAGTGCTTCAACACAAATTCAAACACACTAAAGCTCAACACAGTAAAGTCTTCTCCTGATTAACACAGAAATAATACACAAACATTTCAAGAGGAAAATCTGAATCAAAACCAAGTGCAGAAAAGAAATTTCTTTTAAAAAAAAAAAAAAAAAAAAAAAACCGATTACATCCCACACCGCGCGAGCACCACGCCGTCACACGCGGTGTTAGCGCATATCCTGATTTAAACATCACGTAATCATCATTTCATCATCCGACTGTAGTTCTGTCTCCTCGAGTACTAAAACCCAGTCATCACGACTTTTATTCTGTCCCTTGTTTGAATGAAAACGCTGTGACGGCTCACACTGAAAACGAAAGTCGCATCACGACTGACATCGCAGGGCTCGAAATTAACGCGACGGTAACGGCGACTCTCTGTAGCAGCCGTATGAACTCGCCGTCATGATGGCTGCTGGGAAAAAAACATGTCGTTCCAGTGCGTTTCTGCGTATCTCTAGTGCGCCGTGCAGAACAGAAAACGGCGTACGTGGCCGAATACGCAATGCAGCAGCGTGAGAATACGTACATACAAATATGATGGCATTTAAAAACAAAAAAAAGCAAATGTCCAGTGTTTCCCAATCTAATCTCCATCAGTGTCCGTACTGGCTGTAGCGTGTGGTTACTGCTGACAAGAATTTTGACATGTTTGTTTGAATTCAAAATTCAATCCGAGTGAGTTCTTACACTCAAATGATTCTGGGCTCGCGTCGATTCCTCTGGTGCCGACAATCAAGCCAAGATAAAGACATGCGTTTCTTTTCTTTTTGATACAGTGCACATGCAAACACACAGGGAGTCGTTCTCATATGAGCAGAATCCTAAAGCAGGAGTGCCAGTCTGTCTGTGCCTCGCACCATAAGCGTCTGCTTTTCTAAAGGCTGGCCCATGGGTCCATAGGCATTTTTTTTCCCTGCTTCTAATATTCTTTGCTTTTTATTTCAGACCGAAGACAGTTTTAAAACTAACAACAGAAGCTTGAATGGAATTCATTCTCATTTACACAAGACAGGATTCCTCATTTAGAGACGTGAACTGAATTCAGTCATCGCCATCAACACATCTTGCACCAATGCAGGAAGTAATGCGATGATTTGAACTGATTGCATCACTTGGAACCTTCCACAATGTATTTTTGTTGGCTCAAGCAGACCACATTTCGGATTTCTGGACCGCCTCCAGACTTGGGAGTCTTGGACTGTTTTTACATTAGGGACCCCAAAGTCCGGTTCTTTTTGATCAGCGGGAACACAAGTGTACCACACGAGTGTATGATGTCACATCTAAACAGCAGTCCGCTTCCGTGTCCAGGTTCACTGCCAGTTATTCTGTGCCAATCGTTCCTGCACAGAAGTGGCCCACTGTTTAGACGCGATTTCATTGGTAGAAGAAGATAGACGACTTCTACCAATGGGGGGGAAGAAAAATAATACAAAACAACAAATAATAAATAAGCAGTCTTCATTTTTCTTTACTCCATACTGAGAAACATGTCAAAATTCTTGTCTGTAGTCACACTGGAAAACACTGGAATATTCCCGGAAATAGTCCTTCAGTCAGGATATAAAAGTTCAAGATTTCTCAAAAAACGGTTTTCACTGCAGAGAGAATAAATACAACAACATATACGTGTAAGAGTAATAATAACACTTCATTTCAGTCATCATGAGAACTAGAGACGGAGTTTGTGCTGTGGCCAGGAGACTTTTCTTTCTTTCTTTGTGTTTTTTTTTTTTGCATTATAATTGTTTAACGGTTTGTTAATTTCAAGCCCTGAGTGTAAAAGAAAACAAACAAATAAAACAAAAAAAAAACATTTATTAAATTACAAAAATCTTGAAATTAAATTCATACGCTATCCTAAAAATCCAAGTGCTTACATTGCACTGAGATTAAATTAATACACGACAACACTGAAATTAAATTAGAATTAAATTATTATACATACATACAAACACGCACTAGAAAACAAAAATAAAAATGAAGCGGGCAGGTTTTATTATTAACTCTGGTCTCTGTACTCTCTCACCCTGAGGATTTTTTACTTTTTATGGCTACATTAACCAAACTCAAGAATCAAATTTGGTTTCTTTACCTGAATTCATCGTCACTGAAACGACGTTTACATTAATGTGGTCCAAAAAGAACAAAACAGAAAAATCATTAACACGTTAAAAAGCTGAGTCAAATACAAAAAAAGAGAATATACACGTGAAATAAAGAGCATTTTAAAGCACAGACTGAAATAACGCCTCTGGTTAGAACAAACCAGATTTAAGGACGTGCCGATACTTCGTTTAAAGATGGCGATTGAAAGCCTGATGTTTTCAATTGATAATAGTGACTCAGCACCCAATCGCTTTTGGCTTCGCTGAAGAAATTACGAGTTTGACAGGGGCGCTGAAAAGGCAGCCAATCAATCGCCGAGTCTAACCTGTGATGATATTATCACCATATATACATAGATATATTACTGTTTATCGGCACACACCCGCTGATTTTAACACGATAGTTTTTAGAAAAAAAAATTAAAAATCAAGCGTGTTAATGATGGACAGAGAAATCAATTTACAGATAAAATCACCCAAAGAAAAAACAAACAAAACAAAAAAAAGTTCATCATCTGCTCCTAAATTAACGCAGTGCCCGTGCCGACAACATTGACACCCTTGCGCGGTGTTGAAACACACTTATAAAGCTGTTCATTTTTGAGATGAAGCGTCAGTAACAGGCACTGATGTCATAACATTCAGGTTACATGGCAGAAACCGAGCGGCTTTCTTTATAAATAACGTAAAACGCACGATTCTCACAAACACTAACACTAACACGTCATTAACATCTCATTAACAGCGCATTCCTGAATCACAAAATTCACATTTCATTTTCGCGGCTGCACTTTTAACCGTTTAGCATTGAACACAGATGTGTGTGTGTGTGTGTGTGTGTGTGTGTGTGTGTATATATGTGTGTGTGCGTGCATGCGTAGGTCTTTGTGTATGTAGCTTGTGTAAAGTGCAACCGAATCTCATCCCTCCGAGCGTTTTACAACTTTTAATTCAAACTTTTAATAGAAAGAGTAAAAAGGTTCATGCAGTGAACACACCATGACCAAGTGTGTAAAGTGTGTGTACGTGTATGTATGTTACAGTGTTAAATACATGAACGCTATCTTTGAGAATAAAACGACTACTAATAAAAGACACATCCGACACGAGAGCAGCGCTGCAGATTAGCCCTGAATAAAACACACACGCACGCATACACGCACGCACGCACACACACTCCCAGTGGTGTGTTACAGACGTCAGTACAGCAGCGTTGTGCGAAATGAGGTCGCCCTGAACGGTTCATTTGGTTACAGCAGAAAAATCACAATCACATCAACATGAACATTAAACTCAGCAGCGTTAATTAGATGAGGTTTAACTGGAGCGTTAACTCTCCCAGTGAGGTGTTACTGCGGTGTTATATCTCCCAGTGAGGTGTTACTGCGGTGTTATATCTCCCAGTGAGGTGTTACTGCGGTGTTAACTCTCCCACTGAAGTTTAACTGGAGCATTAACTCTCCCAGTGAAGTTTACTGCAGTTTTAACTCTCCTAATAAGGTTTATGTGGACCATTAATTCTCCCAGTGAGGTGTTACAGCAGCGTTGATTCACCCAGTGAGGTTTACTGTGGTCTTAACTCTCCCAGAGAGGTGTTACCGCAGTGTTATATCTCCTAGTAGTGAGGTGTTACCGCAGTGGTAACTCTCCCAGTGAGGTGTTACTGCGGTGTTAAACCCCCCACTGAGGTTTAACTGGAGCGTTAATTCTCCCATTGAGGTGTTACTGCAGTGTTAACTCTTCCAGGGAGGTGTTACTGCAGTGTTAACTCTCCCAGTGAGGTGTCAACCCCTCCCAGAGATTTAACTGAAGCGTTAATTCTCCCAGTGAGGTGTTACTGCAGTGTTAATTCTCCCAGTGAGGTGTTACTGCAGTGGTAAATCTCCCAGTGAGGTGTTACTGCAGTGGTAAATCTGCCAGTGAGGTGTTACTGCAGTGGTAAATCTCCCAGTGAGGTGTTACTGCAGTGGTAAATCTCCCAGTGAGGTGTTACTGCAGTGGTAAATCTCCCAGTGAGGTGTTACTGCAGTGGTAAATCTCCCAGTGAGGTGTTACTGCAGTGGTAAATCTCCCAGTCAGGTGTTACTGCATTATAAAGGATCTGCATGTAATAATGAACTACAATGTTAACTATCTAAATGAGGTCTTTACTGCAGTGTTCATTATCTATGGGAGGACAAATTATATTTAATTAGCTTCTGACTATAGTGTTAAAATATGTGTTTAATGCGGTGTGAACAGTCCCAGTGCAGTGTTCATCATCTCTCAGCAATGACCGCAGTGTTTCTTATCCCTATTTGTGGGAATTTTTTCCTGCAGTGTTAAGGTGCCAATCAGGCACCTTTGGTGTTCCCAATTAGGTGTTTAATACAGTGTTAATTAGATTTCAAATGCAGTGTTGATTTTTTTAACACAGTGTTGCATCACTACTTTTACTGCAACTTGTCTGAGGTTTTATTGAAGTGCTCATCTAAGTGAAATTTAGTTGCAGTATTGATTAGTAACAATGATGCTAGTTGTCCGAGTGAGATTTTACAGTGGCGCTGTCTGAAGGAGGTTTACGGTGGTGGTAATCATCCAGTTGAGGTTTTGTGGTGGTGTTGATGTTTATGGAGATTTTTATCTGGTGGAGGTATTAATGATTCCAGCAAGGTTTACACTGGAGTTAACTGGTTGGTTTTACAATGGTCTTTATAGGTATGTTAGTTGTCAAAGTGAGGCTTTACGGGGTTTTCATTACTTCAGCACTTTTACAGCAGTAGTAAGGTTTTACAGTGATGTCACAATTATCCGAGTGAGGTTTATGCTGGATTTACGGAGGTGTTACACATTCCAGTCAGGTTTTACAGTGATGTTAAATACCCCAGAAAGGATTTACAGTGGCTTTAATGGCCAAGTGAGGTTTACGGTGGTGTTAGTTATCCAAGTGAGGTTTACGGTGGTGTTAGTTATCCAAGTGAGGTTTACGGTTTAACTAATTATCAGAGTGAGGTTTTCAGTGGTGTTAATTATCCAGGTGAGGTCTTTTAGTAGTTTTACGGAGATGTTAACTGTCTCAGAAATGATTTACAGTGTTTACTGAGGTGTTAATTTTTTCCAGTGAGGTTGTAAAGTGATAATGAAATATCCCAAAAAAGATTTACTGTGGCGTTAATGTCCAAGTGAGGTTTTAATGATATAAATGAGGTCTTAATATTGATTATTTCAGTGAGATTTTTCCAGTGAGGTTAATTCCTCAGAAATGATTTACAGCAGTAAAGTTGACTGAGGTGTAATTTTCCAGTGAGGTTTTACGGCTGTGCTAAATGGTCCTTGTGAGGTTGTATTTTGGTGGGAATTGTCTGAGTGAGGTTCATTATTACAGAGGTGTTACAGTTAACTATCCCAGCAATGTTTATGTACGTGTGTGAATTTTCTTACGTGAAGCGTTAATTATCCCAGCAAGGGTGTATAGTGAGGATTTGCAGTGGTGTTAATTGTCCATGTGAGGTTTTGCAGTGGTGTTAATTATCAAAGTGAGGCTTGGATGTGGTGTTGATTATGATGGTAAGGTTTTACAGTGGTGGTAATTGTCTAGGTAAGGGTCTACGTTGGTGGTACTTGTCTTAATGGGATTTTACGGTGGTATTGTGTGAGTGAGGATTTATGATGGTGTTAATGATATTAGTGGTGTTTTACAGTGGTGTTAATTATCAAGTTGAGATTCTACAGTGGTGTTAATTGACTTGGTGAGGTTTTACATTGGTATTAATTATCCAAGTGAGGCTTTAATGTGTTGATTATTTTTGTAAGGTTTTACAGTGTTGTTAATTGTCTAGACAAAGTTTTTTATGGTAAGGTAAATTGTCTAGGTGAGGTTCAAGGGTGGTGTTAATTATCTTGGTGAGGTTTTGAAGTGATGTTAATTATCTTGGTGAGGTTTTATAGTGGAATTAATTCTCCAGGTGAGGTTTTACATTGACATTAATTATCCAAATGAGGCTTTAATGTGGAGTTGATTATGACAGTAAGGTTTTACACTGTGATGGTAGTTGTTTATGTGAGGTTTTACAGTGGAGTTAATTGATTTTATTAATTTTACATTGATTAATTATCCAAGTGAGGCTTTGATGTGGTGTTGATTATGACAGTATGGTTTTACAGTGGTGTTAATCGTCTCAGTGAGGTGTTATGGTGGCGTTAATGTCTAGTGATGTTTTATAGTGGTGTTAATTTGTCCAGGCAGGTTTTTGAGGTGGAGTTACTGATCCTGCTGGTTAATCGTCCCAGCGAGATGGGTGAGGTTTTTCAGGGTGTTAATTATAGCAGTGATGTTTCTTTTTTTTTTTTTTGGAGGGGGGGGGGGGGGAGTAATAATAACAATTATCAAAGCATGATTTTAATGCAATGTTAATTATCTCAGTGAGGTTTTCCGGCAATGTTCAGTGCTTAAATTAATCTTAACATTTTAAAAAAATTAGACACACACACAGAGCAATCTGATTCGCACCTAAGTGTTAATTAAAAACATCTTATGCCTAAATGTTCTTTTTTTAAAGAAGTTAACGCGGCGTCATTAACACAAACCGTGTCATCTTGCGTCTATCTAATTATAAATAATATTAACTTACATGATGCATCACTACCGATGACATCACTTATTAATCGAAATAAATTAACCGTTTTAATGATCACCAGATGTGATTCTTCAACCTTCACCACTACTCGCAATGCACACACACACACACACACGCGCACGCCAAACTGAGTGTACATCACATAATACACACACATACCTCTGAAAACTGTGTTACACACAATACACACACACCTCCTGCAACTCCTGAGTGTGTGTTAAACTAAACCGTGACTGCGTTTAACTACACTGGCTGTTACACACACACGAACAACTTTCACTACATTTGAATGTCACACAGCGTAAAAGTGTGTTGCACACAATTCGCGTACCTCCCCCCCTCGGCTGTGTTACACTAAACGTGTGTTTTATGCCATACACCCACCCACACGCACACACACACGTCTTTAATTTGAGCATTATACACCATACACACTTCTCCAGGGTGTTAAATTACACTGAGCGGTAAATTAGTGTTACACCAACCTGAGCACGTTAATCTTAAATTACTGTTGTACAAAAACGTCTTGCTCTAAACAGTGTCTCACAAAATTGTTACTAAATCGTTAGTCACACCGAACCGATTGTGTGTTACACTAAACTGTGTATGCATCTTACGCTATACTGAGAGTGACACCAACTCAGTGTATATTACACTAAACTGCCCATCTGTTACACTAAACCGAGTGTTACGCTAAACTAAAAGTGTTACTCAAACTACCAAGCGTTACATTGTGTAAATTGAGTGTGTTACACAAAACCGAGTGCGTTACACAAAACCGAGTGTGGGTTACGCCAAACGGAGCGTTACATTGTGTGTTACACTAAACTGAGTATTACGTAAACCTGAGTGAGTGTTACGAAAATTGAGCATTACATTGTGTTACACTAAGCCGAGTGTGTTACACTAGAGAGTGTGTTTTACACCAAACTGAGTGTGTTACATAAAACTGAGTGTGCATTACGCCAAAGTGAGCGTTACATTGTGTTACACCAAATTAAGTTACGCTAAACCAAGTATTACATAAAACTGTTACACTAAACTAAGTGTGTTACACCAAACTGAGCATTACACTAAACTGGACGTGTTACATAAGACTTTGTTACACTAAACTGAGTGTGTGTTACGCCAAACAAATGTGGCATTGTGTTACACTACAGTGAGTGTGTACACTAAATTGCGTGCATTACAGTAAACCAATTGTTACATGAAACAGTGTAACGCTCAACCGTGTGTGTATGTTTAACTCTGTGTGTGTTACGCTCAACCAAGTGTGTTACATAAAACAAGTGTTACACTAAGCTCATTGTGTTACACTAAACGAGATAGTTTTGCATTAAACTAAGAATATGTTACACTAAATTGCGTTACTCTATTTCGAACGTGCACGCTAAGCTGTGTTGTTACGTTACGCTAAACTTAAACATGTGTTGCACTAAACTGAGTGTCACACTTAAAACCGAGTGTTAAACCAAACCAAGAGTTCGGCACAGATTTCTTCTAAAACATGTGTTTCACTAAACAAAACTGTGTTACACTAAAGCATGCGTTAGGCTAAACAGATTGTTATGCTTTAACTGGGTGTGTTAAACTAAACTTGAACGTGTTACAGCATTTAGCTTTGTGTTTGTTTAATTGAAAGGAGTGTTACACTACCTTGAGTGTGTTACACTAAACTCGGCGCAGGTTAGACCGAGTGTGCGTCACACTAACAACGTGTTACGTTCCCCCAAAGCGTTGTCGTTTTTGTTTTGTTTTTTTCTTTTCTATTCCTGAACAGCAGATACACACACTGTGTTAAAGAGCATGTTTGTTTTTTGTTTTGTTTTTTTGTGGGGAAATAAATAATTTACATAATTAAATACAATCTCTGAATGATTAACACCGATCAGTGTGCAGGTGTTAATGCCATGTCAATAAGCAGTAGCAGATTAGCTTCCCTAAAAATCAGACCTGAATCAATCCTTCAGTTCTAACTGAACAGTGCTTTGCAGTTTAAATAGAACAATTTATATCTTACAGATCTGCACAGTGAAACCCTGAATAAAGGCGTGTGCGTGTGTGTGTGTGTAAATAATATGTATATTCAAGTTTACGTCATTAGAGTTCCTGACGGTTTAGCTTGTACGAGGCGTTTGTGTATGTATTTATTTGTGTGTGTGTGTGTGTGTGTGTGTGTGTGTGGGTGCATGAGGGTTTTGTGTGTGTGTGTGTGTGTGTGCAGGCAGTAGTGAGGTTAATCGCAGTACTGAGGTTTAAAACCGCTTCGAGGCGTTCAGCGTTGTCCCTGAGGTTCCTGGTTCTGGTGGGCGGAGCTTCTTTTTGGGCGGAGTCTTCAGTGTCCCCATACGCTCCTTCACTTTGTACTCGAGCGTGCTGTGTGGCACACCGTACACGCTCTGCGCCTTCGACACCGTCATCTTCCCGCCCATCACCATCGCTATCGCCTCCTCTAGGATGTCATGGTCGTACTGACGGTAGCGCCCGCGCTTCTTCCGCGGCTGTTTGTCGCGCCGATCGCTCTCCTCCAAACATTCGTCTGCACTCGCGCTCCCACCCGCGCTCCGGGCACACACACACGGCGGGGGGACGTCCCCCTGCAGCGGACGGGACTCGAGGGTGGAGCTACAGTCGGTGTGTTTGGGAAGGAGGATCTTGACGCGATCTGAGGTCTTGCTGTTGAGGTAAACGGCGTCAACAAGGCCGCTGAGGTCAGAGGGCGGAGTCGTTACACCCGAACGCACCTGAGGGATGCGGAGCAGCGCGGAGCCCCCTGCCGGAGTGTTGCACGCGTCGCCGCGTTCTCTCAGCTCACACACCAGGCGGTGGAGGAGCGATGCCGCGGCCGCGCTCTCGGCCAACGGTTTACCGCGTTCCGACTGGTCGGATCGGGGCCGAGTCCAGGACGTCGTCGTTTTGGTCTCACCTGTGTGCAGAGCTGTGCGTGCCGCTGTCACCCCGTTGTGGTTGGCGAGCGCGAGAGGCACAGCACCGGAGTGTGTGTGATCCGCGTGGAGGCGTAGTGTGTTCTGAGGTATTCCGTATAGTATGGCAGCTTTGTGAAGGTCCAGCGCACCAGAGCGAACATCCTTCACGGCTTTAGAGAGCAAACCATCAGCAAACTGAGTGCTGCGGCCCAGACGCTCGTCCTTGATTGGTCTCCTGGTGGGTGGGAGGACGAGAAAGGCACGAGTGAGGTGACGAACGACAGGAAGCACTCAGGGTCCACTCCTTTACCGCCTTGTCTTTGGTAACATCACTCGCTTCTTATTTGTGTTTTAACACACAGCCTCACTTTGGGCCGTACAAAATGTGTATGGACCTGTGTCATGTATATGTGTGTGTGCATGTTTGCATCTGTGTGTATGTTTGTGTGAGTTTGGCTTTTTAGTCTGAAAATTATAACGAGTAAACGCGATAACTTTTTTGACTGTGCAGCCCTTTGAAGCCCTGACACACACACGTGACGTTACCGTCCAACAAGTGAGAAAAGAGTCAACCCTTCAGTGCAACACAACACTAAACTCCGCATTAACACACACTCAGTTTAAAAGGCATAATCATAGCACTATGACACACTCGCACACCCAAACAGTTGAACATCTGTTAGCGTTAGTTGACTCACCCTGATAGTCTTTGCTGCACGAGCGTGTTCAGAGACGTTGTGTTTTTCTTTGACAGGTCGAGAACGCCATCTGCTGAGACAAGAGAACATCATTATTAAGACACGCGTGCAAGAACAGCAAACACTGATCAGAAAAGATGACCTGAAACTTAACCTCGTCACATGTGCGTAGTCGCAGATTCCGTATACACGGCACATAAAGATGGAGAGACGTGCCGTTTAAACTGCACAAAGAAATGCGTCTGCGTTTATGTGAGCGTGCCGGTCACCTTGTTGTGCGCACTGCGTGTTGCGGCTGAGCGTCAGGTCCAGCGGTCCGTCTGGCTCCGTTTGTGTGATGGCGTTCTGGTTTTCTGCTGTTTGAATTTTATGCGCATATTCAGCGGCGAACTGGCGAATCATCTTCCTCATCAACTCCTGCGCAGCCAACGGAATAATGGGGTCGCAGCTCTCAGGGAATTCTGGGTAAAATAGGACAGAATGTCAGCTCGAGTATGCTGATTAACAGTTACAACGGAATTTCACAAATTGTATGCGTACTGTACGAGTGAAGGCACCCAAGATTAAAAAAGAAAGTTGCCCTTTCCTAGTGCATTCTGTCCACAAGTGTAAAAACAAACCTGGAGGTTTCATTTAATTAATTTAAGACCCTGACAAATGCAGTTAGTTAACCTTCATGCTGTAATCCATGTTGTCACCCCTTTGAGAGTGTCAGTCACAGGCCCACTCCAGTTTTTTGTCAATATCAGTCTGTCATTTCCCAAAGTCGCTTGGAGATTCTTAGATTTTCCAGAAGTCTCTTTCCTATTGTCAACTCAGGGCCTTGGTCCTTTCTCATGTTCACTCAGAAAACCCAGTCCTTTTCCCATGGTCACTTCACTGGTCCTGGTCCTTCTCCTAAGTTACTCTCGGACCCTGAGAATCAAGCGCAGTGTGTAACACATTGGAAATACTGTACTTTCTTTTCAAAACAGCAAGTGCTGAGTGCTGAGGAGCTTTTGATAGTTTTCGCTATCACACGCCAAATGCAGTGCTTCAGACTCTCCTAGAGAAGGACCCTGACATATGAGTGATCCTGAGGAAGGACCGACATATGAGTGACCCTGATGAAGGACCCTGACATACGAGTGACCCTGATGAAGGACCCTGACATACGAGTGATCCTGATGAAGGACCCTGACATACGAGTGATCCTGATGAAGGACCCTGACATACGAGTGATCCTGAGGAAGGATCCTGACATACGAGTGATCCTGAGGAAGGACCCTGACATACGAGTGATCCTGAGGAAGGACCCTGACATACGAGTGATCCTGAGGAAGGACCCTGACATACGAGTGATCCTGATGAAGGACCCTGACATACGAGTGACCCTGATGAAGGACCTTGACATACAAGTGATCCTGAGAATCCTATTTCACTGGCACGTATGAGTGACCATTGACATCTGAGTGAGTGGTGGCCCTCGGAAAATACCTGGACGTACGAGTGGCCCTGGAGAGGGACCGGGACGTACGAGTGGCCCTGGGGAGGGACCGGGACGTACGAGTGGCCCTGGGGAGGGACCGGGACGTACGAGTGGCCCTGGGGAGGGACCGGGACGTACGAGTGGCCCTGGGGAGGGACCGGGACGTACGAGTGGCCCT